>SNQN01002000.1:37228-50853 GCA_008642245.1 Bassia scoparia | reverse complement strand
ATTTTATATAATTGAAATGAAATGGCCAATTTTTTCCGGTGGTTGTTGGCAACTTCCCATTTTTTGTTCAATTGAAGCGCTATGTGTATGTTTTACTGAACGTGGTTACTCAATTGACACGAATTTGTCGGACATTTATTAATCAATTCCATACTTGTTGAAAATTAGTTCTTGATTGGATAATGTTTTTATAGGGGATGGCAGAAGAAGGGCTTTTGTTGCTAAATTCGAGATGAAATTCTGTTTCAATCTTGCTTCTGGTCTTGAATGTATCTCTGCGTATGTTGTTTTCTCAGGCTATATAAGTTGTTCGTTTCGCAACTCACACTTTGAAAATCTCTCTCTTTTGTTTCTGCTGGGCAGCTTGTGAAGGGGGTTGTTGAAATTGTAGATAAAGTTCGTAAAGTAGTTTACCTATGTTTTGATAGTAATATGGTGTCGAAATGTGTGGTAAGATGTACTTGATAGAATTTAATTTCTCTGTGCATTTTAATTACACTTTTGAATGTTTTGGAATCAAATGATGATTTTCAATAATATGTGTTGATGTTTTTTCTGCCATAAGTTGATGATTGAGCTATGACCTGCTTCACAGAGCAATACTTTTTGATCAGTGACACTTGTTTTATATATTATTTTTTCTTCACATTGCTAGTGGTTCAGTATGAAGGCTTGCTTCATGGTTAGGGTATTGTGCTGAATGCTCCCTAGAGGCCTAGACTAAGAGTAGTCGTTTGTTTCACTCCAAATAACTGGTGAAGTGCAAATTAGTAGTTTGTGTGTGTTTTTCGTCAGCATGGAGTAGAAAACATCAGTTGTAGATGCTGCTGGTTAGGATCTCGGAGGTAGAAGAAGAGAAAATTAAGAAAAGAGATATGGTGATTGGTGATATTTGTTAACTCGTGTGGAGTAGGAGCAATAGGAGTTGAGATTTAATTTACTGCATGCCCCCTTTTTTAAGGAACAAATGCATATAAAATCACGGACAAGCAACTGGCCACGCGGTGATGTGATTTGTAGGGGTAATGGAGTTATGGATGTGGGGTGTCTACTCATGTTTTTGAACCTCAATATGTACATTATCATGATTGCATTTGCATATATATATACAAACTTTTCTAATTTCTCAAATTGTCAGTGTCTTTATACTGAAAGAACCAATGCTCAATAACGTTAGTTGTACATGAATCTTATGTAATTGGTTTGGGATATTTTACTTCTTGATTTTGAGGACTAATTAGGTATTTACTATTTGATTCGTCAGTATTATAAACTTGTTATTAGTTCGATTAATATTTTAAAGATAAAATTTGTTACTGTCTAACCTTTGCAGTCTTCACCGGATCGGCACTGTGTCTCAATTGTAAAATGTGATAATCACTAGGTAGTCTCTGTGTGGAGGCACATGGCCAGAAGGGTTGCGTCACTGTGCGCTTGTGTCCTAGGGGCAGGATTAGCGTGCCTTGCCATTGCTTGTTGTGGGTCACTATGTGGCCATAGGGCTGGGGTTACGCTTTGAATTAGATTGTGGGCATAGAGATTTCATTAAGTAAGATTGTTCATCATCCAGTTGGGAGCAGGGCTTAGGTTGTTCTTTGTAAGCATTCGTTTTCCATTTTTTATTGGTAGGGTTTTTCGGGTGTGTTTGGGGGGGAAGGGCGAATCTAAGCGACATAGGGGCTTAATCATCAGTGGTATCGTGTGGGAAAGTAGCCAATATGCACTTTACTATACTCTTTTGCGTTTCTTGCTGTATTTTAAGGGGCGCATCGTCTGCAAAGTTGAATTTTCTTAACTCAACTACAGCTCTCGGGCGTTAATTGGTATGGTATTATATTGTTCTGGATCATATGCGAAGCAATCTATCTGTGTCCACCGGTTGATTGTGCTTTAGAGTACGCACGCTGCCACAGTTGGGGGGCCAGACTACTTTGGTGTTTAGGTCGGAATCTGGGCGCGGAGGTGGGCGGATGCTCTTTTCTGGCGTTTTGAGGTCCGCCACGCGAGTTTATTTTATAACCCCTTTCTCCCATATAGGATGTTAATTTAGGTTATAATTACAACACTGGTTGTAATTTTTTTACGGGTATTTGAGGTTATTGTAAGCCAATGGCTTTTATTCAAACAAGCGCTATGACCTTATATATTGGTTGCGAATACTCAACGGTTATTTCTTCATGGTGGTTTGCATTAGCATTCATTGGGATATTTTGTCTGAGAATGTTTTGGTCATATCAGTAGGCGTATAAAACTAACCTCGTATACGACGGTCTGAGAACCTCATCAGCTTAAATTTTGTTCCTATTTGGTTGGTTAGATTTAAATTCAGGGTGGAGCTAATTTGGCGGTAAATCCTTGTTTGTGAATATTTGTCTTCAGCAATTGTCTTTATGATAGTGAAGACGACGCTTTTCTGACATCGTTAGGATCAAGATTAAACAACTGTTGCTGTGGCGCTTGGCTGCCAAGTTAGCCAGTTTATATCAATTTCCTTAAAGTTTGGTAACGTTTTTCTGATGTCTGTCTACCTTCAAGTTCAGAATGTGTACTAAAGGAATCGTTAGGCCTTTGACGCTGTCTTACGGTTTCGTTCTGAATTTTCTGTATTACTTAGGAATATAAGGGAGCATTAAACGAATGCTATTTGGTATCCAAAAAAACTTTGGTATTATGTTTTCCATCGAACGATTTGGTGTGGTGTGCAAGTTTGGGCAGAAGGGGCGTGATTGCGGGCTCTCTTCTTTAGGACCTGCGTTATCTTTAACAGATGTGCCGACTTCGGGCTGTCGTAGGCGAAAAATACGTCTTGTTGCCACAGTCTAGTGTCTATGATGTGTTTTGTTTTCTTCAATTGTTTTGTTTTTTATGAATATCGATTAGTCCGGTATGCGGTCTTGCAGTCGGAGCCTTTTGTTGATTCTAGGATGAGTGAGAGTTTGTGTTATGTTGCTTTTTTGTTCTTCTGTCGTTTGGATATTTCCTTGGCTCGATTCAATTGAGTTAAGTTGTAGAGTTTATAAATGTTTTGAACTAGTATTAGTTGTGCTTTTATTATACACTTGCGTGGGATCTATGCTTGTAGGTAGTCATTCTTGCTTATTCCTAGATTTGGGATTGAACCTATCTTATGAACAATTATAAGGTTGTTGGGACAAGTGTTGGAGATTTCAAGCTATCAGGGTCTTTCTTTGGCTTATGCGCTATGCTTTCTGGCATTTAGAGGGGTTGGTTATTATCACTGTTCCTTTGCTAGAATTGGTGTGTGATTTTACTGTGGTATATTAGAGGCAGGGCAGGTGGTCGGTAATCTACAGCTTAATAGGTTGGCTCTTTGGGTTTTTTGAATGACAAAGTGGTACAATCATGGCGTCACTAATTAGATGAGAGGATTTGGCTAATAGAGAGGTCCATAATTACTCATTCACGTTTAACCGCGCTTTAGAAAGATAGTGGTGTGAGTGTTTCTTAGCGGGACTTTGCTAGTATTTTTCGGGATGCTATTTCTCTAATGATTTTAATAGTGTGGGTAAATAGGTCTTTGAATATTGGAGAAGCTTATCTCTAGATTTGTTGAAAGCAACTTTTTGTGCAATCAGTAAAGAGATAGGTCATCATCTGCTGTGTTATGAAATCTCGTATTATTATATGATTCTATGCCTTGGGATTTGGGCTGTGTGATTTTAGATATAAACAGTTCGAGTACTTTATGCTTCTCTTTTCCGTTAACGGGGGAATGGATCTCTAGAGCTGGCTGTAGATTATTAGTTCCGCCCTGGTGGGACTGTGCTCTTCTCGGTCTAGAGATAATTGTTTCGAACTCTTGCCTGTAGTTCCATTTTTCGCCCTAGATACCTTGTTAGGAGGACGCCGAGAATGACTCATCTGGGTCTTTCTCTGGTGGGCTCGCGCCGCTAGCAGGCTCTGGCATGAGTCCTCCGTAGGGGGTTAGACGAGACTTAGATGGGGTGGGACTGGGACCGTTAGGTTATTTTATCTTCTGGTTAGCGTGGCCGCAGGCACATACTTTTCCCGAGTTCGACGGTTTCTCCATCTTGTGATCCTTGGCGTACGATTGGTATCAAGATACTGACAGTTGTTTTGGGTTGTTTATGTTAGGTCTCGTTCACCTTGATTTGAATAGCCTGATAGCGGTTATACGTTGCTAATACCCTTACGTGGTAATTGCGTGGTCATGCATTTGTGTACTTGGGGATTCCCAGGTGATAATGCCGTAAAATTCGGAGGTGCATATTTTAGTCATATACGGTTATAACTTCTATATTTCTTCTATAAATATACACACTATTATATTTTTTAAAACAGGATTCGAATAGCATTGTTTAATATTCCTATCGCGTATTATAGATAGATTGTATTTTTCGTTATACATCTTTTACTTTAAGTGGTAGAGGTGTTTCATAATCGAAATCTTTTGGTTCTTTATTTTATTTATTTTCATATCCAAAAGATAAGTTTAACAAAAAAAAAAACAAAAAAAGGAATATTCAAATCTATCTAAATTAAAACTAATTTAGAAAAGGGTTTTATAATTCGGCTTCCTCATCTTCCGGGTGGGATATTCGAAGCTTAATCTTCCATTAATGTGTTCTAGAATTCTATTTCATTCTTATAAAACAAAAAAAAAAAAAAAGAAAAAGAAGGAAGCGACAGCGATGAGACAGAGACTGAGGCACGAGACTATGAGCAAGGAGATGGACCTGCTGCCTTCGGTTCTTCGGTTTTGCTGCCACCTTCACCCTAGATCTTGCTTCCGAACCTATTCACAAAAGTTATGCGATCGAGCCCGCACTTCATTTTTCACGGATCGCCTGGTTGTGCGCTGCTCGTGCCGTTGGTGCTGCGTTGCTCTGCTCTGCTGCTGCGGTTGGTGCTCATCAAGACCGCAGGCAAAACCGAAAGGATCTTCTTCTGATTGGTAATAAGGCTTTTCAGAAATTTGAGGGAGATTTGGCGGCATGGCTGCCCCTATCATGCAACTAGGTCAGGACATCAATTCGAGAGCCAACCTCGGAAATATTGCATACTCTTGTTTGCATGGGTCCTCCTTGTAACCACGATATCCTCCAGGTTCATTAAATCAAATTGGCGGGCTGCATGGACATACTGAGTTCTTGCTTGCTAGAAATTACGGAAGGGAATCTTATCATTCCATAGTTGTTTGGAAATCATAGGTTTTCGATAAATTATATTCATGATGGTCCGTTGATGCACGGTGAAACTGTCTGGTGGTAGGTCTTTCAACAGGCCTGATAGGGTTTCGCGATTTTGCTCCGTAAGTCGCGCACTGTATTGCTGCTTATCTTCTATTCGGGGTTACGCTCAGAGCGTGGATTTCATCGATAACTCATCTGGTGTGATTAGCTTTCAGAGACTGCTATTAGTGGAGGATGTTTCGCGCTATCGGCACCTTGGGATTTTGTTGTTCAGTAGAACTTATGTTGACTAGTGGGAGGGTGTGTGGCTATACGGCGATTGCGCATATACCTGGAGATGAATTATGAGTTTCCGTCTCATACCTTCTTATTGTCTTTCGCACATGCTGCTCAAGCTTTGCTGATGTGTGCGTGTGTGTGTGGTCATATCATCGCGGTCGACTACTTTCTTTTGATTTTGACATTCGTCATCAGTCGGTCCTCAACGGAATCATTTGGTTATCCTCCCCCTCTCTTCTCATAATTTTGTTTTCTTTCAGTCACTTATCTCTGTAATATTGTGATTAAATTCAGAAGTAAATTACTTACTAAATTCTTTATGATGAGTATAGAGGTATCTGATGAATTGTCTTACTATAGAGTGGTTCGATCCTTGAAGACGTTCTTTTGTTGACTTCTTCACACTATAAACATTTATTTTCAGATGTGTATAAAGATGTTGTCATATTAGGTGCCCGCTTTTAAAATTGGGGTTTTTGATAATTTGATGATTTAATGGATTTGTTTTTGTGGATGTTATCGGAGTTCGGGATATGTGACAAATATATTTAAATTCGTTACTGAGGCTTTTGAGGCATATGCAAGGTTTTCAGATTCTGTATTAAGTGCGAGAGTTATTATGATGTTTTTAAATAATTGTTTTTGTATAAGGGGTAAACTTGTTTACTGGGCACTCACTTATAAATGGTAATGTTACACTGGTAAGCGGCTCAATCCCTAACGCTAGACTTGTTTTTCGATTGTTGCAGATAATATATATACTTCATTTGAAGTTTTAGTGTTGGACATGCTATCAATGATGTTTGTCACATTGTACAAGATGATAAATGTATTTAATATAGTTGGTATTGGGATCTAGTACGAATATTGGATTGGTGGTTTACAGATATATTTTACGCTCTTCACTTTGTTGGGTTGTTATCAGATGTGATTTTAGAGTTGAAAGAATATTCAGAAAATATAATTTCAGTGTATTTTTGTCTTAAGAGCGTAATGGTACAAATTCGGCTGAATTCATTATTGATGAAAGAGCTTAGACCTTTTTTGGGTGAATTCTAATTGTTTTCTACAATGCTTAGGGCTATATGAATCCATTTCATCTTTTGGGTATATCCACTGCATAATGGGGGAGAATTTCGTGCTTGGTTGCTTTTTGGATAGGTATTTACCGAGTGAACTATTTGAGGCAAGCAAATTTAACGAATCACTTTAATTTGCGTTCTATTATGTTGTTTGGTGCTCCTATATAAGACAGTTCTCCAGTGCTGTATGGAATTCAAGTTTCTAAGGATGCGATTGGGGTGGAGACGGTGAATCTTTTATCCACGTCAGTTCATCGTTATCTTTGGTCAATGACTCTCTTAGAGGCTCACAAACGAACTACAGGGGGTTGTTGGAGTTCAATCCTCGAGGCGTGGATTCAGGGTTGTTGCTCTCACTGGGCAACTTATTCTGGCTTCTATCCTTATATATGAGAGCTTCGTGTCTCTCTTGTCATCATCGACATTTATTACGACAATATGAGTTGCCACTAATATTCAAGATCAACATTTCCTATCGTTATGAAATCTTGCATTCGATTTCCACTTTGTGCGGAACACTGAAGTTCCGAAAGGCTAGCTACGTGTATCTGGTGGTTTTTGGACTAAGCTAATTGATGGATATAACCAAATTGGCCTTTGGTGTTCAACAAGTTTATAAAGTCTTACTCTTATTTCCTGGTGTGGGTATAAGTAATGTATAAGTTAATAGTAAAATGTGTGTATTTACTTCTCATAGTTCTTAATGTACATCTCTCTTAGTGTAATCTGTAAAAAAGGAGGATTCAGTCTATGGCTTTCCAAAAATTGGTACGGAGTTGATGTTTAGGCTGTGCTTATTTGTAGTTACTATATTGCGACAGTAGCATGATGAAATTACTACTTGGGGTGGTGTGAATCGCGGCCTATGGTCTACGCTATCGGTGAAGGTATTATTATCGCTAATACCAATAATATTTAAGACTTAATACTTCAGTCTCCATGGTATGTAGAAACATCTAGGAGTGTTCACTAGCTTTGTGAGCAATGCAATTACTTGAAGTTTTTTATACTGAGTGCCCACGGCATAACGAGTGGAAGAACGGATTAGACCCCCACTGACAATGGGACTGGTGTGTGAGATACACTCGCATCGTGTTGGTTACAATCTGTGTCGATTAGTGTCGTGGGCATCTTCACCTTCAGCGAAGCTTTCCTTGAGCGGAATCTCATTTTCGAAATAGTTTGTGAGACGATATTTTAAACCAAATAATAAAGAAAATAATCAACTAGATGGGAATTATTTTTATTGGTTACGCATTTTAGAATAGGACGAGCGTCCCTGTGTTTTTGGTATATGCGGTGTGTGTGTTTGCCAACAAATTGGAATAAGAGTAAGAACCGATATTACTATTGTTTTGTGGTGCTGTTATATACATTAATGAATAATTGGTATATTGTCGGAACTAGGGATAAGAACAGGTGTGTGTGGTGTGGAAACTAGTTAGAAAAAACATTGTGTGTCGAGACACTCAAATATATTTCAACGTGCTTTTCATTTAAAATTTTGTAAAATCCAGCTTAACGATATCTTATTTATGTTGGAGGAGCTTTGCGGAATAGATCTATATAATAAGGTATTAGAAAACATTAAGTTAGGAAAAGTACAGGAGTTTGACATGAAGTGGATTTAAGATAAGGTGTGTGTGTGTGGTGTGGTGTGGGCATAGAAAAGGCTTAGAGGTTAGCTCGTTCATGAATGAACTGCAGGTGTTATGGATGTTTTTGCAGCTTTGGTCTGTTTTGTTTGTTCATATTTTGAAATTACTCTTAATCTCTCGGGTGGTGTTGTCTTTTGCCTTGCGTTTCGACTGTGCTCCGTCTTTATGCCTTTTCTTTTCTTCTCCTTTGTACTTATATTCCTTTGCACTCTCTGTCTCGCTTCTCTCTAAATTCTCTGATTTTGGGTGCATTTTCATTCGCAGTTGAACAGGTGGGTGGTTGAATTTCGTATGTCCTTCTCATGTCGTCTCCTCTCCTTCCTTTTTTTTTTCTATTGCTTTGGCGACATAAGTTCTGTGAGAGAAACAGCAGGCAACGGCGTGCGACCTAAGGGGCGCGTGACGGTTGTTGGGTTTGCCATGTAAAGATGCGACCTATGGGACCCGGAAAACAGGTCCTTTCGGGTGAGGGTTTTTTCTCGTAGAGTTTTCGGGTTTTGATTATTGGGTGTTGAATTTATTTGATTTCATTTGTTTTTCTGTTGATTTACTGTTAATCTGTTGCGAATGTGTGTGTGTGTGGTTCTGTAGAGGGTTTTGGAATTAGGTTAGAGGTTGATATGTTGATTTGATGCTGCTATTGTGATTTTACTATTCTCCCGGGGGTGAGTTTTCAATTTTGGGCACTTTCTATATATATGTCGATTAGAGAGTCAACGTCTCGTGGATCTGGGGTTATACAATCCAATATATAATGCATTAATTATATTGATCTATATATGGCCATTACGTGTATTTAATGAAGTGCAATTTCGGGTTTGTCCACACCAAATAGATCAGGGCTTGGAAGCGTCGACTGGCTTTCTTCACTCTTGCTATTCCGCTTATGCATTGTGTTTTTATAGAAGTTCGGTTCTAGTAGATTGCGTACCTTCTCCTCTTACCATGATTATCCAATCATAGATGCACTTATCCTCGTGCTTTTGTAGTTAGATGTTGTGGTTTAATCTGGGAAAAGTCCTACCTTCTTTCTTGTCTTGTTGCAGTTAAACTAGAGTTGGAGATGGGATGGATAAGCCCGAACAAAGGCGATACAAGGTGAGTTTTTCAGTCTTTTAATTTATTTTTTTTTTGTTTTCAATTTGAGGGTTTAGTCAGTGGATCGTTAAATTGTGATTCTACATTTTGGAATTTTTTAAGTGTGTGTTTGTATTTTTGAGCTCAATAGTATGATTTGATTTTTGGGGTTTGATTCTTAAATTAGTTTTGAGCGTTACAACTCTATCATTTGTAGATTAAGGGTGCAATGGATTTTGTGTTTTGGCTTTAAAACGATTTTTCAGTTAATTCGTTTTCAGTATTGCTCACTATATGTTGGGTCTTCAATTTGATAAATTTTAGTTAGTTAGAATTCTCCATGAGAATTTTTAATTTTTAAGCGTGTTTGAGTAGATTGGGGATGATTCCATTTAATTTCTTTGATTTAGTGGATTAGAAGTGAGAAACCCAATGAGCTGGTAGTTCTTTCGTCAGGAAGTTTGTCATTTTCTATCTGCGGGAATTGAATTTGATCATGATGGAGTTTTGTTCTGATCATAGGAAATGATGAAGTCTAATCGGATCTTATTGGATTTCTGTCTGTTTTTTTAATGAATTGATGTTTTGTGCAATTTTTTTTTATGCATTGAATAAGTTTGGATTTAAGGAATTCGCTTTGTGGTTTTCAAAGTTCGTCAGGCAATGATTTCATATGCGATCTTTTGACATAGTATGGTATTATGAATCAATAAGATCCTATTTAGTTTATTTAAATACATGAATTTGGGTGTTTGTCACTCGGTTATAAGCATTATGAATTGGCATTTTTATACGCTGTTATATATAGTACTTGATCAGTAAATGGTTACGAGTGTAAAGCTAAAGAAGGCACCCAAAGCTACTGCGGCGATAACTTCAAGTATTCATGTTGTGTTATTATGCTTTTTTGACTTATCTTTTGTAAATTGTTGCTTGGAGTATATGGGTGGATGTGTGGATTGCTAGGTGCAGCACAGTAACTGAACTGCATTCAATTAAGAGATAGAGATAGTAATTTAAGATAAACGTAAGGGGAGAGGATCCTCATTTCTAATATTGATCCGAGACGACACTCGGTCCAGGTTTTCCAAATTAGTAAGATGTAAGGTTAATTTGTACTGGTCTTCTTTTAGTCATTCATAGTTGGAGATATAAAATAAACTTGGTTGTCGGATTATCTCATGTGTGTGGTTCAGAAAAAAGTAAATCATAATATGTCGTAGTATGTTTGATCCTAATAGTTATTTTTTATTGGTGTGATTGTTGAGTTGTAATATGGGTATTTCCGGTTGGGTTCAAATGAAATTTTAAATTATATATTATACTGTTTATCCACCAATAAAACAAAAATTAGACAAAAAAACAACACAAGCATTATTTGACTGGGACATTTTTAAATAAAATGTATAAAATTGTTGGAGAATCTAAGTTTAATTGGATTGGATAAGTTAATTAATTTATGGGAATAAGGCGAGAAGGGCTTATTTGTGCTAAATTCCAAGGGATGATAATTAGTTTTCACTTAAGCTAAATTCTGGTCAATATAAGATAGTCAAAAAAAAATGTGTATGTATGTTTCAACAATTACTCTAATTTCATCGTTGTGGCTTGAGCTATACGACTTAATATGCTCAACAAGTTTCGGCATTTATTATGCTTTGCCATTTAACTTTGAAAGTTCCATATAGCTTTGCGTGTTTTTAGTACACTTCTCTTAACTCTCGTCTTTGAACAAGTCAGTAAAACTATTGAGAAAGAAATTATTTTCATTGTTTAAGCTTAGAGATTATTGATTGACTGTGACTTTACGTGTTTGACATGATGACGAGGTGAGTTTGTTTTCTTAAACTGTTATTTAAGCTTAATCTGCGCAGTAATTTGCTGTGATCGGGTGATCTGTATTACAATATGAGCAATTACTTTTGATTTCAATAGTTTGTTGTAATAGCTATTAAATTGGCATTGGAATGAATAATAAGTAATCACAAGTATCTGAATGGGGAGTATTGCTTTGGGGTATCTGAGTGATTGGATTTGTGAGATTCTGAGACTTGATTATCACAAAATCATCTAGCTTGAATTGGTAGTTATTATGAGATTTTTGACTATCATAGCTATAAAATACTGATCTAATAATACTAATAGACACACATCACACATATTTAACAAGGGTGTATTATTTGGAGGATAAATTTGCTGCAAAGGTCAGCTATGTACTTTTATGTTTAGTTATTTTTTTCATTGTAAAAAGTTGTTAATGCGAATGAAAAATGTAATAGCGAAAAAGAAAAAACCCTTTAAGCTATAAAGAATGAATGAAGATAAATTTAAAATAGAAAATAAAACCTGAAGGGTTGAATTTTTGTTTCTGATAATTTATAAACATACTTGGTTATTAATTTTTGAGGATTTGTTTTTATATAAATGCAATAACTATTATTTTAATATGAAATGTGCATTAATTGCATAATGTGTTGTGCATGGGTGTATTTCTATGCTACAGTGCTCTCTTGTGTTTTCAAGCTGTACTGTTTATCCCACTGGTGCAATTGTTGACATTTGTTTTTGGTAATGGGATGGTACAGTGCTAGGGGTAAAATGTTAAGAGTGTTGAAGATTGTCATCATCATGTTGTGATAGGTAGTCGCATGTGACTTGCGAGGGCCTGATTGATTATTAGGGGTGTGGCCGACAGATGAGTTGGACGAAACTCAGGAGGGGTTGGACGTTGATGCGTGGGTGCTTTTGTTTTAGATTCAAATATGTTTGTGCAATTTACATAGTCAGAAGGATTACGAAGTATAAAGTTGACGACGGATTGGGTGGTCTGAAAGCTTCATGTGGAATTTTTTTTGCCGTTTAAACATAGTGAGTATAGTTCCGTGGAGATCTATGGAATAGGGTGTATAGTGTTAAACATTTTCGCAGATGCAAAGGGGATCTTATTCTTCTGGGTCTAGTGAAGGGTTGTTGAAATCTTAGATAACAGTTATGTTAATAGTTTACCTATGTTTAGTATATGTGCTCGAAATGTGTGGTAAGTTACTCGCATGACGAATTAATTCGTCCGGTGTCTACTTCTACATTTGACGTTCTGGAATCAAATGGATCATTAGAAATAATAACTGTGTCGATGTATTTTTTCTGCCATAACAGTTGAAATTGACTATGCTGCTCACAGAGCAATCTTTTGATAGTGACTTTTTTATATTCTTTTGTTTTCACACTTGCTAGTCGTTATTATGCAAAGGCTTTGCTTCATGGTTGGTATTGTGCGTGATGCTCTAGAGCTAGATAAGAGTAGTCGTCTTAGTTACCCAAACTACTGGGAGTGCAATTAAGTATGATCTTGTGTGTGTTTTATCGAGCAGGAGTAGAAACAGTGCAGTTGTAGATGATGCTGGTTAGGATCTGGCAGGTAAGAGAGAAATCCAAGAATTAGAAAGTTGCCATTGGTGATACTATTCGTTAACCTCGTCGTGGAGTGAAGAATAGGAGTTGAGCTATCAATTTACCATGCACCTCTTTTTTAGAAAATTGCTATAATCGGACACACTGGACGCGGTGATTGTTTCTAGGGGTAATGGAGTTATGATTGTGGGGTCTCATCAGTTTTATACTGTGAACGTGAGTTCTGTCTGGGGTGCTGTAAATTGGTTTGGGATATTTTATTCTTGATTTTGAGGATAGTGGTATTTATATCTTGATTTGTCAGTTCTAACTTTTATTATCTCGTTATATTTTAAGATAACCGGTTTTGGTTCTTTGAGTCTTTCACCCATATTGGATTTTATGCGTATTATCCAAGGGTCTTTTCGTTTGGTTTCTGTTCTCTAATAAAATATTCTTCGTGTTTTTCTTGATCTTGAAGTTTTTGTTTCTTTTTTTGTGTTTCTACTATTCTATGGCACCATTTGAGTACTTCTTTGCGTAGAATCTCTGTTAGTTTGATACTCTATCTTGTTCTCAGAACGGTTTGTGTTGTTTATATCATTATTGTTTATATATGTAGTCACTAGAAGGTGTATACATTTACTCATTAATTAATAATAAATGACATCTGAACTGGAAATTAGCCTTTCATGATTAAGGGGTTTTTGTGAGAGTAAACTAATTTCTACTACATAGTGTGGAATTCTTCTTCCTTTTTCATCAAGTGTAGGTTGTTACGGGAACTCTGGTTAGTGATTTAATTTTGTTTTGTTGGAAACTTTATGGAATTGTGGGTGGCCAAAGTACGTTTAAACTTTCAGAAAGCGAGACATCTGACAATTTATTTTCTGGTTACATTTATATCATATCAAGTTGATACTTTGCTTAATCTGCATTGTTGAGATTATTGGCATTGCTACTGG
>SNQN01002000.1:6318-37203 GCA_008642245.1 Bassia scoparia | reverse complement strand
ACCATATACGCCTTCTCTATAGGGCTTACTCTTCATCATCCTAATTTAAGCTCCTCTGCCTTCTACTTATTCCCTCTAACAAAAGATTCTTGTTATTTTCCTTGATCTTGAAGTTCCTTGTTCAACATCTTTTCTTGTGTCTCCTTACTATATTCCTTTTACATCGCCCATTTGAGATTTCTTTGCACGTAGATCATTTTATAGCTTAGCAACTCACCATCAATTCAGCATTCCTACCGCCCAGTTTGCCTCCTGTGGTATATAAGCAATATTGCTTTCAATCATATGTAGTCATTACGAGATCGTACTAACATATACATACTACATTAAGAATACAAAAACATAAACATGAATCTGATGAAATTAGCTTCTCCATGATTAAAGATTCTGTCGAAAACTTAAGGACTCAATTCCTTCCTTATACCACAGCTAGTGTGGAATCTCCTTTCCTTCCTTTCATTCCCATCAACGTGAGGTGTTACGGAATCTACTGTTAGCTAATTTGTTTTGTTTTTTGGAAAAACTTTATGACCATTATGGTGCGCCAAAGTAGTTTAAACTTTCAGAAAGCAACATCTACAACTCTTATCTTTCTGGTTACATTTATATCATATCACACAGTCGATATTGCTCATAGATCTGCCATATCAAAACTTGAAGATCATTCGGCCATTCCACAGAACATTAAACAATACACTTTGGCATTCAGGAAATTAAAAATACATTTGGCATCTGATCACTTGTTCTATTTTTCTTGATTAATTACAGCAATGATATTCTATTACTATGGTCCATATTATTCACGTCTTGAAGCTATTATATCTGTTGATTCTGTTCACATATGCATAGGAAGGTAAACAATTTCAGATGAGCCCTAGGCCTTGTTACTGCTSAATCTTTGAAGCATCTGAAGAACTAGATCCATATTTATAAGCCACATAAGCTCCAATTGCGACGATTGCTGCAACTGCAACCCCTAAACCCAAATTCACTTTCTTTTGTGTTGTTGACCTTCCTAGGGCATCTCCAAGCGTGAACAACTGATCATCCTTTGGTTGATCATAACTTGTTCCTGTTTTACCATTTCTAGAACTTGGAGCCTTTAGTTTTTCAGCTTTAGAAGCTGGGGCTTCCTCTTTCGGCTTCTGATCAACCTTTGATTCTAGAGCACCTTTTGGTGATGTTGTTGCTGGTTTCTGTTGCTGCTCTGGAACTTGGGGAGTGGCTTTTTTGGGTATGATAACAWGTAGGTGGCTGTCACGGAACTTAGCTCGAATGTCATTTATGTCGCATTCTTGTGGCAGTTTGGTTTCCTTGACGAAGCGGTTTCTTTTGGTTCCATCCTCATTCACAGGCCGCTCTCCACTCACTTTCAGGACACCCTGATTACTGACTTGAACTCGTAGTTGATCTTTTTTGAAATCTATACATTTAGGAGGGGCAATAATGACATGATGAGTTAGAATCTCTTGCTGTTTTTACCATAATTTGATAATTTCGCATGTGTATTGTTCTTTAAGATCCATTGGCTCGAATTTGCTGATTTTACAAAATCTTTATGCAGTGAAAATAGAAAATTTGTTTGATTTGGTGAGTTCTTTATGTTTATGTATTTTACATATCAGATGACCKTATGACATCAAGTTAAGTTTCTCCCAATATAACGAATGCTTAGAAAAGGATTGCAAAAARGTAGAAAATTGAAATGTGAGAAGCTAGATAGACATACCAGGGAGGTGTAAAACCATGGCATCAGCTCCTTCCTCCTTTTTCCATTCACAGTAAGGTTCGAATTCGACGTAAGATGGTCCAACCGTTGCAGTRTTGGKTTTGCTTGCCATTGGTTTTGATTYTGGCTAGGCTTTTGTCTAATCAAGTYTTTCGAAAAATGTATGTAGCTAAGTTGTGGTTGTTCAATTTGAAGAACACCATATTATGGCCTTTTATAGGTACTCTTCAAGGGCATCTCTAAGTCTTGCCTTTCTGTTTTCTTTTAACAAGAAATGTTCTTGAGTTTTTCTTGAGCTTCAAGTTGCTTTATTTCAGTTTTTTTTTTTTTTTTTTTTTCTTGAGCTTCAACGTTTTGAGTTTTCTTTGCATGTAGGATTTGCTAATTGAATACAGTAAATATTTTTTCCTAACCCAGGTTTGCTTCTGATGTTTATTATGTTAATTAATTGGTTTCATTCATATGCAAGTCGTAGAAAGTCCATATGATCTTTCGTTGCTCTTCACTCATTCAGGAGACGTAGTTGGAGACTTGGAGTAGAAGGCTAGGTCTGATTTGTGAAGCTTGAAAGTCGCAAGGTAATAAAAGTCACAGTGTATTGTTAACTCCGTACTAGAAATCTAGAATTCCACAAAAAACAGGCATCATTAACACACTGATGGAAAAACAACTAGGTCTGATCAAATTCAACACTAACTGAAGCATACGTTGAATTCAACTGAAAAACAACTAGCTTGATTCAAAGTTCCATTCATTGATACTTGACCAAGGTTCATTGAAACCAAGATTGTGCTAAAGGCCTAGAACCTAGAAGACTGATTCAAATGCACTTAAAAAAAAGACTCCATATAAATTGTACTCAACTAATCAATCAATCTAACCCTTAGTCTCAATAGCAAATTGAACCAAATGATGTTTACAACAAAAGAGATTATTTGTAAGATATAAATATTCCTTTCTTGCAAACATTAGTTACTGACGAATTATTAGCATTAACCTTATTGGTATCAATTCATGCTTCATACTGTAATAGTTGTCATCAAAGCCATTACACTTTTCTCTTACAAATTATGAGAAATAAGACACTAAGCATGCTAGATTCAACCTTTAAAACACCTACAACATTGTCTTATTGGATGGATTTAATACAGAGAGAACAAACACGTGAGTTGAGTATAAGAGAAAGGTTTTGTCAAAATCTGATTGATACCTCTAGATGGATGAGAATGAGATCTTTCTAATTTTGAAACAAAATGTCAGTTCAGCTCTTAAACCTAAAGATGTCAAACAGCCTAGGTCGCACCCGTCATGGGGAGTGCAAGTCCATATCACAAAACCAAGGTGTTCTACCTCAAAACATGGCAATGAGGGAATAGCCCCTTATCCTTATAATGTGTGTCAACTCTTGAATCTTATCAATGTGATTTATCACCACAACATGCCCTTAATTTCAATGTGCTAGGAACACATTCACTCACATGTGGGTTGTCATCGACTCCACACTCCCCCTCACATGTGAGTTGTCCGTAAGTTGGCCCAAATTAATCACACACAACCTGGGCTCTGATACCATGTTAAACGGACCATCTCAACCAAAAGCTTAAGCTGATGGTTGGGGTCCAAGAATATAAACACTCCCCTCAACAAGAAAGACCCTTTGGCTAAAATATGACGCAACACAAGCCACCCATACCTAGGGCGAATTAATTCCACTTAAAAAAAGGAGAGGAGAGAGATTCGAACCAGTGACCTCTATGTCACGTTGCTGCGTACCATATAAGATTTAGAGAAGAGTAATATTAAGCATAATTTATTAAGTACAAACAAGTGTTTAGACCATCTGCAATGCTGGGTAGGTGCTTGCCCAATTACATTTTTGGATATAGTTGGGCTGCCTCACAATGGAGTATACTTGCCCAACTAAAAAAAAATGGGCTCCTCAGCTTCTTGGGCACCTCCCATACACAAGGCTAAACTACAATTTAACGCGTGGAGTTGCGACTGCCTCCTCATGATTCTTTTTATTTTATTTTTTTTTTTTTGTTTTGTTGACAAGTGTCATGATTCGATTGGATGGTTTTGGTTATTATTTTCCTAACTCATTAAATTCTTATTTGTGTAATTTTACTTAGTTAATTAATTTATTTAAAAAAATAAAAAATTCCAATAGCTTTATATCAATTGTCTATAAATGAGCCCAATATTAGTATAGTTTGACACACCACAATTCTTCTTCCCTCTCTATCTTTTATATATTCTTTAGTTTGTGTCCTAAATTTCCATAATTATGGATCCTAATAACCTAACTATGGAATAGAGTAAACTCTCAAAATTTCCAAATTTTCAGAAACACAATGTCCCCAAATTTGCCAAATTTTGCAAATGTTCAAGCAAATCCCATAAAAACTTACCTTTTGATCCAAATCTACTAAATAATCCTCATTTCTTGATGTTGGCTCAATCTTTTCTAATCAAATCAATCAAGACCAACTTCCTTAATTATCAACAATTTCCCTAAATTCCCAGTATTCTCCATCATTTTCAATGTCTCAACATTTTAAGCTACATCCTCAACTCCAGGAGAGATGGAAGTAGTAATAGAACTCCAACTCAAGAATTTGGTTGTCTCAAATAAATCCGAATGACAAGAAGAACACTGAAGAAGATGAAGAGGATGAAGAAGAGGTCCAACTCTCACAAGACAAAAACAAAGGGAAATGTCCAAAGAAAGGTGGAGTAAAAAAGAAGATGAAGCATTGGTATCTGCATACCTAAATTGTGGTAGAGATCCTGAGGAAGGTACCGACTGATCTAAAGCTTTATTAGAAGGAAATTAAGCGTTTGTATCACAACGCACATGCTATTAATCCAGATTTCGTCCATGTAAGGACATTAAAAGCTCTTAAAATCATTGGAGGTCTATTAATCATGAAGTTAATGTTTGGGTTGGAGTGTATGCTGAAGCTACCCGGCTTAATGAAAGTGGTCATGGTGAAGATAAGATAGAGAATAGGCTCATGAACTTTACATGGATAAGATGAAAGGTGAAGATTATAGCTCAGACATTGTTGGTCAGCAATGAATTTATCCCAAATGGCAAGCACCAAATCGTGTTTTGCCTTCAAGAAAGTGGGAGAAACAGTAAGAGGTCAAGTGAAGAAATTGGTTGTTCCCGACCAGATGGTGTCAAGAAGTCTAAAGAAAGGGGAAAATGGTTAATTCTTCATCACAAAGCATGATACATTTAACCAAGGTTTGAGAACACAATTGGATAGAAAACATATAAGAGATCAAATTGAGAAAGATATTGACTACCAGAAAGATCGTGATGAAAAGAAATTCAGGTTTAAGATGTTTACATTGTTGATGCAAAAACCGTCTTTGGAGTCTCATGAAGTTGAGGTATTTGAAAAACTCAAACAAGAGTTCCTGGGTTAACTTTTGAGCTAAATGTGTTTAAATCTTTGGGTTATCTTATTTTCTATGTTGTAATTTTATTTCTATGTTTTTTTTTCTTCTCTTAACTAAGTCTTTATGTTGTACTTGTGTTTCTATGTTGTAATTTTATTTCTATCTTTAAGTATTAATGTTGTACTTGTGTTTCCATGTTGTAATTTTATTTCTATCTTAGTTAATCATCAATGTTGTAGTTTTTTTTTCAATCTTAATAAAGTATTAATGTTGTAGTTGTGTTTCCATGTTAGCTTAATATATTTTTTGTTTTAATTTTATCTCCACTTTCTATCTTGTAATTGAATTGTCACATCAATACTTACAATAAGATTGATCATACAATAATYTAGTACGTAAATGAATTCAATAAGATTCTTATTCAATGACAACTACTTACAAGTAGTGCCATTGTAAAAGACAAAGTTGMGWTGTCACTTTCTATGCTTTAWTTGAATTGACTTGTCACATCTTCATGCAATTGTATTGTGGTGTAGCTTTACTTCAGAAAATGAATGGCTATGATGYTACATAAGAAAATGTTGAATTGTCACTTCTCCATTAAATTRAGAAACCATGTAATCAAACCAAGTACCGACAATCATAAAGTTGATAAATATTTTAAATCAGCCTTATTTCAGAAAATGAATGGTGATTGAAGAGAAGAAAAAAAACTGAATTGTCACATCTTRCTTTAATTRAGAAACAGTAAGAGACCAAGTTGCATTATATAATATGAGTTTGATATTGTACTTATGTCTACACAATAGATTCTCAAACACAATAACCATGAATTGRAATTCTTCCTCTAGCTCAAGTGACGATGCGTATGATGACATGGTAATGACTGTCATTGCTATGAATGCATCTCTTGAACAAGACGAAGATCTATTCTTCCAAAATGCCTATAATTCACTTGTGTCAACAACTATTACATCTACAATCGAAACCCCGACATGTAATGTACCTCATAAAAAAAAGGCATTATGTTGAGCGTGATCGTGAAAGCGCAAATGAAAGACTTTTGAATGATTACTCGTTCATCGCCCACTATATCCTGAATTTATGTTTCGTCGAAGGTTCCGTATGAGACATAAGGTTTTCCAACGACTTGTGAATCAATTGGCAGCAACCGATCCATACTTCCAGCAACGACCGGATGCTATTGGTAGGCTAGGTGCAAGTCCTCTTCAAAAATGCACTGCAGCAATAAGAATGTTAGCTTATGGAACAAGTGCTGATGCTGTTGATGAGTATCTCAAAATCGCTGAAAGTACAACAAGAGAATGTCTCAACCACTTCGTCGAAGGAGTTACTAGGGAATTTGGGGCAGAGTATTTAAGACGCCCAACCATTTCTGATGTCCAGCGACTCCTTCGAGATGGTGAAAGACGTGGATTTCCAGGGATGATGGGAAGTATTGACTGCATGCATTGGCAGTGGAAGAATTGTCTGCGTGCATGGAAAGATATGTATCAAGGAAGAAACAAATCTGCAACAATAATACTAGAAGCCGTTGCTTCTGGTGATTTGTGGATATGGCATGCGTTCTTCGGAACTCCTGGATCTTGTAACGACATCAATGTCCTACAAAGGTCTCCCGTATTTGATGATATATATCAGAGACGAGCTCCTCAAGTCACTTACAACGTCAATGGACACGCTTATTACATGGGGTACTACCTAACAGATGGAATATACCCAAAATGGGCGGCATTCATGCCAGCTATTAAACTACCACAAACTCCAGAGGATGAGTTATTTACTCGTCGTCAAGAGGCAATAAGGAAAGATGTTGAGCGTGCATTCGGTGTGCTACAAGTAAGGTTTGCAATAATAAAAAATCCTGCTCGGGTGTGGGACGAGAATGTGTTGTGGAAGATAATGATGGCATGTATTATTATYCATAATATGYTAGTTGAAGATGAYAGGGATACATACAAGAATTATCAAGACCCAACGGAATTCGAGCAAGATAGAGCTGACACTATTGGAGAWTCGRCAAGTGCAAACGTAAATGAAACATTCATGGTAAGTCCCGGACGATTCYAAAATCTATCTTTACAGRAGTACATGGAAAGGAGGCACGATGTTCATAACACTCAAATCCATAATTGTTTGAAAAGAGATTTAGTTCAACACATTTGGACCAATTTTAGCGCAAACGAAGATAATTAAAAAATAACAATTACTAGTCTTTAAATGATGACTTTAATCCATAATCTATGTTGTTTAATGTAATGTAATGCTTAATTATCGGTGTATATTATTTCCTAATTCGAGATGTGTTGTTTAATGTATGTAATGTTTAATTATCAGTGTATGTTTAACTATCAATGTATTRTATTTACGTTGCAATTTCATTTATCTATTTTTTTAATTTTAGATTACATCAATAAACCGAAGATTAAATTAAGTTACTTAAGTAAATTAATTCATTATTTGATTTAATAGTAATTCATTAATGGTAGTAAAAAGTAGGAGTGAGAAATTGTTGGGCAAGCCTAGGGATGGAGGAGTTTATAAATGAATTGGGGAGGTTGTGGAATAAAGTTAGTGGAAAATGAGGTGGATGAAAGAGAAAATGAGATGGAAGAAGGAGAAGAGGAGAGAGAAAATTTGGGCTTGCCCAGGGATGGAGATGGTCTTATATAATACAAACGGTTGAGCATAATCACATAAAGCTACTAGAGTTTGGAAAATGAAAAACTAATTCTAAGTTATTACAAAATATTGCTCAACAAGCTACACTAATTAAGCTAGGTTATTAACAATAACTTGACTTTACATGAAATAAGTAAATTAATTCCTAATAGACATAGTGAAAATGATAATTTAAGGTAGTTCATAGTTTTGTATTCGAAAGCAACATGAAATGTCTCACTTAAATTGATTAACATGAAAGAAACTATAAGCATATACCCACCTAGTTTCTTTCATGTTAATCAATAAGGTGGGTATTTGCTCTCAAATCATTCATCACTGTTAGCTTTGCTAAAATCTGAAGAATTAGAAGCCTGAACATTATCTGTTTTGAAGATCACCTTCCTCASTTAAAGAGTTTTGAGTCGTATTAAACATTCCACGACGTTCCATCAGAACCAAATAAAGCAGCTTCATCCTAGCATCATAAACAAGATTTGGTTTGATTAAGCGTCCCCTTTCATAAGCTTCTCTCAGGAAAACTGTATCCCTCATCCCTTTGTTCGATAAATAAAATATCCCAGGGTGGTCCAAAAAAAGATCCCTCATATTCAAATCAATCCCAAACCACTTTCTGAAATGGTTAATCTTCTCTACTTCCACAGGCTTCTCAACTGACAAACTCATTAACTTGTGAACAATGGCAATAGCTAGTTTCTCCAACCCTACAATACACGAAATTCCTAGGATATCCAAGGCAAGGATAACCAGTAAGATATCCAAGGTCATATATTTGTAATTTCGCATTAATAATAAATGGAACTTCAGTAACTTTAGCCGTTACTTTAGAATTGGCGGGGGACATGGATAGCGTTACTAAAATATTAAACTTAGTTTGGTTTACTTCACCAAACTTCAATTCATCGATACTTCAGGAAGTTTCATTATTTTCATTTCACTTTGTGGAATTTCGAGTGGGAAAGGCTCTTGAAGACGCGCGCGGGGGGGGGGGGGGGGGGGGGGGGGGGGGATGCAGTCTCAATTTATGGTGGCTTGCTTCATCAAACCTCATGAAATCATCTTGATGTTGTAGGTAAGTCGTAAGTCGACCTTCTTCAATTCAAAGATTGTAGATTTGTAGTATTGGGTTTTATGGTTTGAATTCTCGTTACTTGTCATGTGGTTTTGGTGATTCTGTATGAGATTGTTCATTGTTGCAATAATGCTTTGGATAATATTTAAGTAATGGTGATCACATTAAAACTGAAAAGTTGCTTGATGCATTTAAATTGAACAAGGCTYATTGATTTTTGCAACTAAATTTGTGACCTAATTTGTGTAAGCAATTTCGAAGCGTTTTTTATGATTTTGTCAATGAATTTTTTGCAATTCTGGTGGCAAGCAATATGTGAAATGGTGTTGATAATTACACTAAGTTGTCTACAAAACAACTTAATATGGTTAATTTCAAGAAGGTTGATCAATTTGTTCTTAAATTTGTGACCTAATTAATGTAAGTGATAAGAAAGTTTAGTTTTATAAGGGGGATAATTTGTGTAAATTTGTGATTTGAAAGCTTGGACTTAAGACATAATTAATGTAATTGATATAAGGTTGATTAATTTGTTCATAAAGATGTTACTTTAATTTCTAACCCAAAAAGGAAGACTTTGAACACCACAAATTTAAAAGGGGGATAGAATATTTACAGAACAAATTCAAAGATTATAATTCAGGTACTAGAACCTAAAACACCCTTTCCCACAAGGATATGATATTTATGATCTACTCTAAGATTCTTGGCATGGGATGATGGATTGCTTAAGTTATTAAGGTATAATAGACGAATTTAATAAGTATCGACTATTGATGGAAACATTTCTCTTTATAATTCATGAAATATTACCAGAAAAACATGAAAGGCAGAGAATGGGAATTGTAGACACCCAAAAGTGTCTCCCCAAATTGAATGGCTAATGAGGAAAAGTACAAAAATTTCGAAATAGAATTGTTTCCGAAAATTGTGACAAAATCCATAAACCACACCCACGCACTTGCATGAATTGAATTAAAGCTGAGCTTGAAACCATACACCGAGGGTCCATTAATAGAAGGAAAGTATTTATTTTTATTTATTTTAATTATTTTCTATTTTTAGGCTTTTTTCTTTATTTTAAAGATTTTTTTAGAATATTTTCTACAGGTTATTTCTATAATTTTCACTTCTCATTTTATTCTTCTCATTTTTTTTAGTTCACTCGTATTTTTAGATTATTTTTTTTATTTTTCGTTGATTTTCTATGATTTTTACAAGTTTTATAAAACGATTTTCGAAAATAAATAAATTTAGAAATTCTTAGATAAATCCAGATAATTCGAGAATGAACCGAAATGTTCTAGAAGATTAACCTTAGCTCTAAGCAAGTCAAAATTAGATAAAAGGAATTAATATTGGATAAAGGATAATTCTCGAATCGTAGATTAGATTAAAAAAATACGAATAAAAATACCCGAGCAAGATAAAACAGATCGTATATAAGCTTGGTGACATGGCAAGCCACGTCACCACAAGCGTATATACGCTTCCCTTGTGACAAGCATATATACGCTTATTCTAAGTGTATATACGTATATTCGTTCTGCTTTTATCTATCTTTTTTCCTAAAAACGCCTGTCAATACATGATCTCGGTGCTTAATCGAACATCAACAAAAAAATCAGCTTTGATCAACAAAAATCATAATACGTAGGACAATTCAAAGCTCACAAAAGTCTCTCTCATTCAAATTCAATCCACAAACACAAATCACTTTCAAAATCAAAAGTCCCTCGAATTCATTGAAGCTTTCGGAGTCGTATCTTTGCGGATTTAGATACAAATTCTGAGGCTATTCAATCAAACTCTCTTTCGTCTCTTATTAAATATTGATTTTGATTAATATAATTCGTTAAATTTAGTTTTGCTTTTGGTTTTCAATCATGTAAATTCATTCGTTTTCAATCGTTTTCGACTTATCGCAATCYTTTTAATTATAATTGCCAATGCTAACGATTTTCCTTTATTGTGATAAGCYATTCAATTGGAAGCAAGCAAAGCTTTTGATGCACAAATCTTTGTTTTCTTTTGTATTGATAGTGATACAAGGTAAGTTGATTTGTAAATATTTGAGTTTTCAATTCATGTTTATTATTATTCTTGATCTTTACGCCTATGACTCTTTCGATTGTTTAATTAATACCGGAATTTGCTTGAATCATATTAAATTCAGATTAATTATGGGCGAACGGATTTTAGGCACCATATTAATTTGATTAATTCAAAGTGGTCACAATCGTTAGGGTAGGTAGTGATGCTTGCATAACAGAAATGAACTCTTATAATAATATTACTTTAGTGCACTTTTTAGGGACAAATGGATAGGCTCTTTGAATTCAATAATTATGATTTATGGAACTACAATGAGACCGAGTACTACATGTGGGCGGATTGGGTCAAAGATCTTATCCGTATCATGTCTTCGAACCCACACTCTGGTTACCAGACCAAACAGTGGGGCCATTAGTTTGGTACCTATATTTTCGGACGTCCGTGATTAACCTGTATAGGCATGGTAGCAATCCCCTCTATCAACAACAAGCGGGAATCCATAAGTGGGTCAGAAAGTGGACCAATCAGAAATACGCTCTTTGGGAATCCAACTACATCGCGGTCCATGGTGCAAGAAGCGAGTTGGAAAAAATACGCCCTTCGGGAATCCATAGGTTACAACTATCCAATCGGATACGCCCTTTGGGAATCCATATGTCGCAGCCTATCCAGATCGAAAATACYTCCTTCAAGAATCCATAGGTCGCAACTATCCAATCTGAAATATGCTCTTCGGGAGAATCCATAGGTCGTAGCTTATCCAATCGAAAATACGCCCTTTCCGGGATCCATAGGTCGCAACATATCCAGTCGAAAATACGCCCTCGAGAATCCATAGGTCGCAACCTATCCAGTTGGAAATACGCCCTTCGGGAATCCATAGGTCGCAACCTATCCATCGAAAATACGCCCTTCGGGAATCCCTAGGTCGCAGCCTATTCAGATCAGAAATACGCCCTTCGAGAATCCATAGGTCGCAGTCTATCCAATGGAAATACGCCCTTCGGGAATCCATAGGTCGCAACCTATCCAATCGAAATACGCCCTTCGAGAATTAATAGGTCCCAGCCTGTCCAATCAGAGATACGTATTTGGTGATATGTCGATGAAACTGTACCGCAGTGGATGTTGCAAGCAACAGAGGGGATTAAAACATAAGCGGGCAGATAGTGGACTAATCGGAAATACACCTTTCGGGAATCCATATCCAATCGGATGTACGCCCCCCCCCCCCCAATAAATCGCAACCTATCCAATACGTCCTTCAAGAATTCATAGGTCGCAGTTGTACGCGATGGAACTGAAGTGTACCGTAGTCGATGTTGAAAGAAGGGGCTAGAAAGTGGGCCAAACAAACAGAAAAACAGGGAAATCTAATTATTAAGAGTAATGGCAGTGAAGTAAATAAAGAATGAGATGAAGGGCAGAATAGACAATACCATTTCACAAAACTAAAACTCTCACTTTTATAGTGGAGGGGATAGGATGGAGTGAAAATGGGAATTAGAAGGTGGAATTCAATAATAGTCCTCATTCTTTGTTTGGCATTTCATTGGGAATAAAATTGAGAAATTTAAAATCCCATGTGGTATGTGAGATTAATATAAGGACTAATTTAAAAAATAACCTTTTACCCTTTTATAAGGGTGTAGGTCTGTAGGATATTATATCAACTAGTATAGGACCCGTGCAATGCAAGGTATTACAAATTTTAGTCAAAATACTTAAAATTTGTGAAATACAAGAGTATATTGGTAAAAATGGTTTTACATTCATATCGTATTTAAATAAAGTGCAAAAAATACTTAAAATAAAAAATTTAAATTAATTGCTACAAATTTTTTCTTTTCCTAAATGTAATGTTACTTGTCATAAAAGCAAAGTATATCGCATATATTTGTCATATTATATCAAAAATATCACCAATATTGTACATTTCATTTCATATTTCAAATAAAAGTGCAACAATTACTTAAAATATAATTTTTTTAAAAATGTTTTGCTACACATTTTTTTCGTTTTCAAAATGTAGTTACTTGTCATAAAAGCAAAGTATATCGCATATATTTACCATATTCTATCAAAATATATCACGTATATTTGTTATCTATTATTGTGAAAATAAAATCAAACTAAGTATATAAGTATATTTGTCATCTTTTACTATGAAAATAAAATCAATGTATATCACGTATATTTAGATGGTTGAAGTTGTGATATATTTTAATTTCTTTCATCATAGTATTAAAATTCAATATTTCAAATTTTGTCATTTTTTTGTCAACTTTTATTCTCAATATCTCCAATTTAAGATTTTATTCCTTAAGTTAGTGAATTGATCTTCTATCACGTATACTTGTCATATTCTATACTAGTATTTTTATGCACGCTATGCGTGCATAGCGTGCGAAACATTTTAAACTTAACATTTCTATTACATTTTAAGTGTGTGTTGTAGACACCTGAAATGTGTCTCCCCAAATGAGTAATCCGTGATGAAACATACGCGTCTCGCGTTTTGTTTCGAATTAGAAAAGATGCTTTGAATTCATAAAAGTTGGAAATATGCAAGGTCGTAGTCGGAAATATTGAGCAAAGGTCAAAGGCAAGGCAAAAATAATTTCTTTCGGTGTTTTCAAAGGTTTTCAAAGGTTTTCAAAGGTTTTCAAAGGCGATTCTCATGCTTTTTGATGTTCATCATGTCCGTCACATTTTTCTGATCGCCAGTATTTTAAATTAATTTTCTGATTTTTCTATGATTTTCTATGAATTTTGCAATGTTTAAATACGCAGAATACGGCAGAAAATACGTGAATAATTAGAGAAATACGCGGAATGTTCTAGAAACGTACTTTTCTTGCGAAAGGAGGTCTAGAATAATCCGTAATCTACAAATCGAGACGTATGGCAAAGAATTATTCGAAGCAAAATATTTCAAGTTTTTTGGAAAAAATATATACGCAAAAGGAGCGTATATACGCTGAGGAGCGTATATACGCTGCCTTTGAGCGTATATACGCTGCCCTCAGCGTATATACGCTCCATAGCGTATACAACTTTGCAAATCACGGCTTGCTTCCATGGATGAGCGTATATACGCTGCTATGAGCGTATATACGCTCCTCCATGAGCGTATATACGCTCCTCAGCAGTATACGCAGGGTTGTTTTGTGCCTCGTTTTGCCTCGTGCCTATAAATATGCTCCTGCCTTGCTCAGTCCGATACACTTCGAAACCTCGACTTCTAACCATGACTTCATATGCTTCCTACGCATACTCTCTCTCTCTCTAAAACATTCAAAAACACCCAAAACACATTATACTTCGTTTTAGTTCAAAGCACGTTCTCTTTCGAATCAACAAGCGACAACAAAGGTTGAATTCTGAGATTACTCACCAATAATCTCTCTCACTTTCTTTTAATATTGACTAACCATTGTTATGAGTTTTTAATATAATTAAAGCAATGTAGAAACTCACTTTTAACTTGTTTCATGTAATATGTAGGGCTTTTCACAATGTTTGCAAGGTTTTCTTAGTTTTGGTTTTCATTTCATTTCATTATTATTATTCATTGTCAATACTAACAATTCTTTATTCTTGTATAGCAATTGAAGGCGAAAGATCCATTGCGCTTGCGTTTTATCAAGGACTAATATTGTTTTTCTTTGTTTTCATGTAGCGATTCAAGGCAAAGGATTCGTTTCATTGCGTTTTACAAACTAACTTTTGTTTTCTTTGCAGATTTAGGGTAAGATGAGTTTGCATATACTTCGAAGTTTATGCACTTCATCTTATTGCATATTGTCATTATTGTATAACTTGTATATATGTTTTGCTAAACAAAGACGGAATTATGTGAATCACTTTAAATCAGATTAATTATGGACAACCTGTTTTAGGCACCGTTTTTAACAATGATTATACAAAGTGGTCACAATTTCTAGGTTAGGTAGTCTCTTGTGCATAATAGAAACATACTCACTTAGCAATCTTTAGGGTTAGGACGCTTCTAAGGTGCTAAAAACGTAAGTTGTGTGCATCCAATAATCGTGATTAATGGAATTACAATGAGACGAATAGAGGCGCTACATGCGGCGAATTGGGTTACAGATCTGATTCGTACCATGTCCCCGAACCCACGACTGGTTACTTGATTGGACGTGGGGCCATTGATTTGCACAACGTTTCGGGGTCCGTGATAACCTTTCTAGGCGGTGGCGACTCCCCTCATTCGACAACACTACCCCAACGCACTCACGTGCGGGATCCGTGGCTCAAGCCCACGCACAAAGCACCTCGATGTAGGACCAAGCCGCGCGCCCGCTATAACGCTGAGGGCGCGTCCACGTCCTACAATTTGGCGACTTCACTGGGGATAATCACCGTTAGGTGAAGTGGACAGACTTGAAAAGTCTCGTAATTCCATCATCGCGTTTATTGGATTTTGCATTTTGCATGTGACCTCCGAATAAGGTGCGCCTTAGGCTCCTTGGTCTCACTATGACATGTTCCTATGCTCGAGACTACCATAAGGGGGATACTACCTGGTTGCATGTGGTTATTGATCGCATGGCTAAGGCAAGTCCTATCCCGCCCACGCCGTGTGTGGCACGTGTTACTGATGCGTGTGCATAAGGGGTATCTGGCCATAACATCGCGTAATTGCAAGTGGTGAAAACTGGTCCAAGCTCTACCCTTAAGGCGTGGTACACCTCTCTGACTTAACCAGACTGACCATAGTTGGCTTGCCGTCATGTGTCTTGTATATGTGTGTATGTATGGGTCCTAGTCATTGTACAGTTCTAGACATTAACACAACACTTTCATATAGTCCATGGTCATCTTTTAGTTCACAACATGCATTTCATACCCATAGTGACTTTAGTTGACTTTTGCCTTAGGCTTTTGGACCGTAGTTACACAGATTTGACCCTAGGTCTTGACCCTTGACCATTAGAGTCCTCATAGACTCTGATCTAGTTTTGACCCGTGACTACTAGGGTAGCACAGACTTGGCCTTAGACGTTGACTTACACTCACATTAGATTGACCTTGCCATTCAGCCAACACAGGCTCGACACATAGCATGACCCTAACCACATAGGACATATGCATACATTCTCACGACATTTGGTGCCCTTTTCAAAAAAAAAAAAAAAAAAACAAACAAAAAAATTCAAAAAATCAAAAAAAAAATCAAAAAATTCAAAAAATTCAAAAAAATTTTCAAAAACGAAAGGCACTTGCATTCATACATTCATATTAGGAAGATGACCATGAATTAGGACATGCGATCTGCATCTGCATTCGTTCAATAATGACCAAGGAAGTTCACTAAAGTTTATTCTTTTTGAAACAGGGGTGAGTCGTCTCCAACCCTTGCTCGACCCAAAGAGTTTGGAGCCCTCAGCCCAGTCCAAACCAAACCTTCCTCTAACTTCATTGACCCTAAACCCAGTCCAAACCTAGCCTTCCTCCACCTTCATCACCCATCGACCTAACCACAAAATGCCTCCAACAAGAAAAGCTCCAAAAACTTACCGAGCAAGTTCAACAGCTTGAAGCTAAGATCAAGGAATTGAACTCAGGCCCTTCTTGAACAAGCTGTTTGAAAAGGCAATCAAAAAAGCCACTGACCCCACTTTCTACAAGACCAACCTCTCTTGACCCCAACCTTGCAACCCAACTGCCAAAGGATTTCTCAGCCGAAGACGTACCCAAGTTCAAGCCAACTGATGACCTCGATTCCATATAAAGGGATTTAAGACCACATGGACTTAAGGGATTGACCTTGCCTTGTTTCCAACGGTCTTCCCTTTCCTTGGAACCGATATGTCGAGTGGTCTTTTCACTTCCTGAGAAAGAAACAGCTACTTGGGAAGACATCCCACGCATTCATGGCAAGATACAAGGGTAACATTCAGACCCAAAAATCTCCGAGAGCTTGAAATCCTTAACCAGGGAGAGACGAGGGTTCACCACCTATCTATAATGTGGAGAGGATGCTGCCACCTAGTCTCGCTCCTACTGAAGAAAGATGGTTCAAGACCTCATTTCCAACCTCCAGCCAGAATACAAAGATCATCTCAGTATCGAGGCCTCACCACTTTCGCAAAGGTCTACGACATTGAGTGGACATAGAGAATGATCTTCTAGAGTCTTAGCTTCAGGATCGAGTCGGAGAGTCCTTTTCCCTAGACTATGTTTCTTTTCTTTTTCCATTTCGAGTCTATGTCATTAGGTTTAGGATTAAGTTCGCAATTAGCCTCTATGTAATAAACTCTTTTGTTGACTTAATAAAAGTTTCTTTTTTCTCATCCTCTTTAGCCTCCATATAGTTTGTGCTTCTAACTTAATGAATCAAATTAATGATCGACCTCACAATTCATTGGACATTGCCAAAGAGGCTTCTTCATAGCTCCACAAAACAACCTCTTCCCTCCATTTCCTTCATCACGTCAAATCAAAATCCTCGCAACCCCTGAGCCGTAAACATTATCATTCAGCCTATCTTTCTTTCATCACCCACATCTGCCTAACCTTTGGACCAAACAGTGCGTAAGAAAAGACATGTCAAAAGCAAAGAAGAATAAAATGGGCAAAAGCAAAAAGCAAAAAAAATCAAAGTTCAATGCCGTCATCACAAATGCAAATCAATGTCAAAATCCAATGCAAATCCAAAGTTCAAAGCCCAATTCAACAAAAAGCAAAGTCTAAAAAGCACACTGCGCACGCGGGTCATTCATGATCATCGAGCCTTTTCAACCCTCAACACAGCCTCACATTACAACCACAAAAGCCCTCTCACACGAGGCATTGTCCAAATCATCAACGAGAACTACGACGGTCTGATTCCGTAAGGATACGTAGGAAGCCTCTTCTCGAGTCCGACCCAATTCTGAGGTCATCATATGGTTGATTCCCTTAAAGTAAGAAGCGCAATTCCTAGAGTAGAACGCCGACATAGACTCGAGTTTGAACCTACATCATCTAGCCAACCACATCAATTCCTTTCACTTACCCTAGTCACAAATTTTAGCTTGTCTTTTCTTGAACCTCTAGCCTATTCTTTCATGCACCTTAAGGGTCTCTCCTCAAACTCGTCCTTAGGCTATCACTCTGCAGCATTCATCATGCATTCTCCTCAAAGCATCGCATTGCAGCATTTCTCATGTTCTCTCCTCATGCAACATTCAGCTCAAGTTACTGTTTGGGCAAATCAAAATCACATCCCTCATCCTCTCTCTCATGCAGCATTCAGCTAAGTTATGATTTGAGCAAATCAAAACCACATCCCTCATTCCTCTCTCCTCATGCAGCATTCAGCTCAAGTTACTGATTTGGGCAATCGAAATCACGTCCCTCACCATTCCACCACAAAAAGCTAAGCCAAAACCCATGACTCCACTGCCTTACCTTGCTCCATCAACCATTGCCTTAACCTCGAAAGCACATCAAGCTGGGGCTACCCACCGAACCAACCATCAACACCACAAACTAAGCCATTCCACACACCCAAACCCATGGGTGGGGCTCACTTGCAATCACAAGCATCGCCTTTGCTCGAATGGGGCTGAGACGGCTCCATCCACAATCAAAAGCATCTTACCATTAGTCTACTTCCTTGGTCATTTCAGCATTAGATCTAAGAATAGACTTGCATTACGCAGCACTTCATAAACATCATCATCATTGAGCTACATACATCATCATGCATATGCATCTTGCACAGACACATTACATTGCACATTACACATCGCACATCCCACATTACACATTGCACCACCTCAACACGAGGTAGGGCCATCTTTACATGCATTTGCCTGCAATGGCCCTATACGGCATTCATCGCTATACGCGATTGTTGCTACACGACACATCCTTCCCGAAAAGCCAGGCAGCCGTAGGGAAGGTTTCCTGAGGAACGAGGCGCCTCCAAAGGAATTCAATCATCACTCACTGCCTATACGCATTCATCGCTATACGCGATTTTGCTACAGCAACTTTCCCGAAAAGCAAGGTCAGCGTAGGGGAACTTTCCGAAAGGAACGAGCGCTTCCGACGGAACTTGCATTACTCCTCCCAAATCAAATACTTTGATTGTCGTCTTACGAGATTTCGTCTCTTCAGACTCAGTCAAAGTGGGGGCTTCTTCACACAACAGCTCCTTTGCACACTTTCGGGTTTTGGAACTTTCTCCCGCACCAGAAATTCCATATATGCACACCTCGGGTTTTGGAAATTTCTCCCGCACCAGAAATTCCACATATATGCACACTTCGGGTCTACGATTTCTCCCGCTACAGAAATCCAGCACAAGCATCTCTCGGGTCTACGATTTCTCCCGCTACAGAAATCCAGCACAAGCATCTCTCCGGTCTACGATTTTTCCGCTACAGAAATCCAGCACAACCATCTTTCGGTCTTATGGTTCTCCCGCTACAGAAATCTCAAGCAAACAACATTTTCGGGTCTTGGAATCTTCTCCGCACAGAAGTTCCGTCAGCATATCTCCGGGTTTTGGAATCTTCTCCCGCTCAGAAGTTCCGCGCATTCTTCGGTTTTGGAATTTTCTCCCGCACCAGAATTCCGCACACACACATCGCAACTCTCCGAAAAGCCAAGGTCAGCCGTGGGAGAAAACCACCCGAGATCCAGGCGCTTCGAGGGCACAACACCGCATGGGGCGCGGTAACAGGTAACTAACATTTGTTTTGCAGGTACCGGCGTACAGGGTAACTCAGGGTCGCAGAACGTCTTGGGTTGCTCTCCGTCCCGAATCGAATACTTTGACTTTCGTCTTACGAGACTATCGTCTCTTCAGCTCAGTCAAAGTGGGGGCTTCTGTAGACACCTGAAAATGTGTCTCCCCAATGAGTAATCCGTGATGAAACATACCGCGTCTCGCGTTTTGTTTCGAATTAGAAAAGATGCTTTGAATTCATAAAAGTTGGAAATATGCAAGGTCGTAGTCGGAAATATTGAGCAAGTCAAAGGCAAGGCAAAAATAATTTCTTTCGTGTTTCAAGGTTTTCAAAGGTTTCAAAGGTTTTTCAAGGCGATTCTCATGCTTTTTGATGTTCATCATGTCCGTCACATTTTTCTGAATCCGCCAGATATTTTAAATTAATTTTCTGATTTTTCTATGATTTTTCTATGATTTTGCAATGTTTAATACGCAGAATACGCAGAAAATACGTGATAATAGAGAAATACGCGAATGTTCTAGAAACGACTTTCTTGCGAAAGGAGCGTCTAGAATAATCCGTTATCTTACAAATCGAGGACGTATGGCAAAGAATTATTCCGAAGCAAAATATTTCAGTTTTTTTGGAAAAAAATATATACGCAAAAGGAGCGTATATACGCTGAGGAGCGCGTATATACGTTGCCTTTGAGGCGTATATACGCTGCCTCAGCGTATATACGCTCCATAGCGTATACAACTTTGCAATCACGGCTTGCTTCCATGGATGAGCGTATATACGCTGCTATGAGCGTATATACGCTCCTCATAGAGCGTATATACGCTCATCTCAGCGTATATACGCAGGGTTGTTTTGTGCCTCGTTTTGCCTCGTGCTATAATATGCTCTGCCTTTGCTCAGTCCGATACACTTCGAAACCCGACTTCTAACCATGACTTCATATGCTTCCTACGCATACTCTCTCTCTCTAAACATTCAAAACACCCAAAACACATTATACTTTCGTTTTAGTCAAAGCATCGATTCTCTTCGAATCACAAGCAAACAAAGGTTGAATTCTGAGATTACTCACAATAATCTCCTCACTTTCTTTTAATATTGACTAACCGTTGTTATGAGTTTTTAATATAATTAAAGCAATGTAGAAACCACTTAACTTGTTTCATGTAAATATGTAGGGTTTTTCACATGTTTGCAAGGTTTCTTTAGTTTTGTTTTCATTTCATTTCATTATTATTATTCATTGTCAATACTAACAATTCTTTATTCTTGTTAGCAATTGAAGGCGGAAGATCCATTGCGCTTGCGTTTTATCAAGGACTAATAATTGTTTTCTTTGTTTTCATGTAGCGATTCAAGGCAAGGATTCGTTTCATTGCGTTTTACAAACTAACTTTTGTTTTCTTTGCAGATTTAGGGTAAGATGAGTTTGATATACTTCGATTTATGCACTTCATCTTATTGCATATTGTCATTATTGTATAACTTTGTATAATGTTTGCTAAACAAGACCGGAATTATGTGAATCCTTTAAATCAGATTAATTATGGACAACTGTTTTAGGCACCGTTTTTAACATGATTAATACAAAGTGGTCACAATCTTCTAGGTTAGGTAGTCTCTTGTGCATAATGAAACATACTCACTTAGCAATCTTTAGGGTTAGGACGCTTCTAAGGTGCTAAAACGTAAGTTGTGTGCATCCAATAATCGTGATTATGGAATTACAATGAGACCGAATAGAGGCCGCTATATGCGGGCGAATTGGGTTACAGATCTGATTCGTACCATGTCCCCGAACCCCGACTGGTTACTTGATTGGACGTGGGCCATTGATTTGCACCAACGTTTCGGGCGTCCGTGATAACCTTTCTAGGCACGTGGCGACTCCCCTCATTCGACAACACACCCAACGCACTCACGTGCGGGATCCGTGCTCAAGCCCACGCACAAAGCACTCGATGTAGGACCAAGCGCGCGCCCGCTATACGCTGAGGGCGCGGGTCCACGTCCTACAGTGTTTATTTCGGATATTTAATTATGCAACACTTTAAATTTTATTTTTCTCCCTTTTCTTTTCCTCATTGAAATATGATATGAAAAATCAAACTTTTTTTTAATGTGCTAAAATTCGAGTTCTCATTAACATATGATTTTTCATTTATCAAGCATTTCAATTTTTGTTCTCTTTATTTATGGCATTTAAATATTTAGGCGGTCAATTAAGTTGATTGGATTAAAAATTAATTATCTTTAGTTTGGGCAAATTTATGCATATAAGTTTTTGGTTTTTTTATTTTTGTTGGTCAATTATGCAAATTAATACTGCGTAGAATCTTTTTTATTCTTGGAAATGATATGCATATTATAATATTGGTGATTTTGCCTTATATGTAAAATTGTTTCTATAGAAGAGCAGAATTTAGTGTGAAGGGAAGACATCATATTCTAATATAATTGACGTAATGATGTGTAATTATAGTGCAAAACTAAAATTATTATGGTAGTTCTAAAAATTAATTTTTTTAAAGTAATAATAATTATGCACTACGTATTACAAATTAATATAATGTTGTGATAAGTATAAGAGATGATGAAGTTTACTACTTGACCTCTAATTTTCATAAGTAATATAAGTTTTAAAAAATCATTTTATTCATCTTTTTAAGTGATGTTTATTGGTATTGATTTAAATTGGTCATTAATAAATTTACATTGGCATAGTCAATGCAGTTTTTTTAATTGGAGCGCAACAAATAAATAGTTTAGAAGTACAAAACATCTCATTAAGGGTAAAAATAGATATTTTATGTAGATCCAATAGATATTAAAATGACCCTTAATGATATTTAATGCATATGTCATATTTAACTTGTTTCTTTAATATGACAAATTCGAAAAAGGAAAGGGTTTTAATTTTTTTTTTCTTTTGTGATTTTCAATAATAAATTCATTAAGGGTACTTGGAGTTTTTAAAGGGGGACACCATCTTCCTCCCCCCTTCACTTATATAATAGAGATATTTAAAGTTTATCATCATATGTACATACTTACTGATAATAATGGAAAGAATTAAAAGCCATCAATATGAATTTCTACTTAACTGATTTCTAATTTTTTTCTAACGCATTGATTGAGATTTCTTTTAATCTAGGAAACTAATTGAAATTTTTATTTTGAAAATATCAGTATGAACCTAAATATTCTTCATACTTTTATTTATTGATAATTTTTTTAATTCTAGGCTATAGTTACTCATTCCTTAATTATAGTAGCATTATTATTATTATTATTATTATTATTATTATTATTATTATTATTATTATTATTATTATTATTATTATTATTATTTCTTGATTTCATAAGTATGTTCACATATATATTATTCCTTAACTATACATTGATTAATGATAATGTACAAATAAATATAAATTTCCTCTCTCTGCTCTCTAGTTTCCTCGTAAAACCTAGTTTGGCTGTGTAACACCCCAATAATTCTCCTTTTTTCCTGTGAAATATTTAATTGAAGATACGGAGAACTATTGACATGTTATCGCCGCGTGTGAAAACGTTTTGGCTTATTCAGAATATTGCAGCGGAAAATGACTAAACCAAATAACAAAACTTTTATGAAATCTATCAAAGAATTTAAAACCGTACAACTTGCATTGGAACCAACTTTGGCCCTTTATTAAAAATCGAGATAAATATTTTGGCATACTAATGAAACTTGAAAACCATTTCATCCAATTATAAAATACTAAAATTTTCAGACGGAACATTAAACAACAGTCCAAGAATATAACACTCGAACACTCCCATAACCCCAACGTTGCAAATGCACATGTATAGACATCAACAACRTGCACAATTCTGTGAAAAGTCTGCTCCCCATAATTTCCAAATGAAATAAGGATCATCACAAGTCCACCAAAAGAAGAAAATGTGGACAATACACAAAACACAAAACACAAAAACACGCAATCAGCAAAGCTGAGTAAATATAACATACGAAGACGAGAAAACAAACAGACAACATCTCCCCTAAAAACTGGACATACCGAGTTACGGCACCTGTATAGAAACAAAAGAAAACCCAATTGTGGTGTTCATAACCACTTAACAATACTATACTTATACAACTGATCCCAAACTCAGACCAAAATCATCAATTACATATTAAATATAGCTGCTCCAATACAATACAATCCCAAAATCCTCAACTGCTTCTGTTAACTAGATTGTACCTGCAAAATGACTTACTCGACTCCAATATAAGACTCAATACATTTTATTACATTGTTAAGATATGAGCAACAGACAAGGCTGTCSAAAACCCATGTTCACAATTTAGGAACATCAACCAGACATCAAGTGTCATCAGACACAAGTTGCCATAGAACCCATGCCTTCCCGTCGAAAGGCATCAAAAACGAGTAAACAGATGGAGAACGGGCGCGACTCCGTCACCATAGTTAGATGAGATCTCAAACTAACCCTAATTTGGATAAAATCCGTTATAAAATAGTGAAGGGAGACGCGTTGATCAAACGACTCTCGGAAGGAAGCGAATATAGTCGCAACCCCAACCCCTGAATTGRCAATACTCTAGACGTGCACAAGTCCYGAGTTTTATTGCTCATTCGTGTTATATTTAGCTGTTAATTATTGACAAGTTTATATGACTCACAAAACAAAACCACAATCACATTGAAATTCTTTTTAACACGAACCGTTACTTTAATTAATAAACTTGTTGGACAAGCCAACTAACCTCGTCATTTAGACTTGAACACTTCCCTTTACTCAATTCATACATCATGTCATAAACGAGTAATAAATCACCTCATGGAGTAAGTTAAACTTGACCCCACTTAATTCATCCATGTATTATCAATTACCTCATGGAACAAGTTATACTTGACTCCACTTAATTCCTCGATAGACCAAAACAATTAATTAAAAACAATTGACTAGTGGTCAACCTCCATATCCAAAACTCATGAATAATCAATTCCACAATATTCCTCAGTCTCCACAAATATAGACCATGATAAAACAATTAATTCATTTGTGAGTACCAAACAAATCTTTGGATGTTTCCTACTAGTGCTTCTAAGTCATCAAACATCCTCAAACAACTTTAAGATCAAGATTCCGCAAGTAGTACGTACCTTGAAAAGAAAACAATCCAGCTATGTGTTTTTCACTTCAACAATAACTCAAGGAGAATTTCCTCCTARAACCAAATAGAAATCAATTATTATTGATTCCTAACACAAAATTACAACAATACATATTCCCTTGAAATCCCATAAAACTTTTAAAAATCAACCTCGAACATGTTTTAAAGATTAACTTCAACGCTTATACAATATACCATTCATTTATTTCTTTAAAAACTTTAAAAGCCATAATTTTAAATGGTTAAAATCACTTTTAATATGTTTAATAACTCTGAAAATATCATAGTTAACTTGTATTTTCGTGCCAAATATTTTTAATTAATTTTAATAACAAAACATATTTTGTAATCGAAAATTGTCAATCTGATGTAATGATMTATTAAAATGCTAAAACTATACGAAAATTTATGAAACTTTTATACAGAGTGTATAATTGTATAAAGAATCTACACACAAATTTTCGTAAATTATAGATGAACAGAAAAACAAGRAAAAATCAAATACCGAATCAGATTTACGAAAAACAGTCCAATCGAAAACGAATTTATTAAAATTGTKAATCTGCTTGGAAAATTCTGAACATTTTGCACAAGGTGTATAATATCATAAAGATCACTCAACAAAAATTTCMTAAATTATTGACAAACATAAAAATAATGAAAAATCAAAAACCGAACCTGAAACCCGAAACTTGTCGATTCAAAAATGATTTTTTWAAAAAAAATAGTAAAAATGCTTTGAAAATTATGAAAATTTTAATCAAATTGTATATTAGTATGAACATTACTCTACCAAATTTTTGTAATTTATTGAAAAATAGAAAAATAAATAAAAATCGAATACTAAAACTGGACAYATTAATCAAAACGTGAAAAACCCTAATTTTTGCAATTCAATAAATCTGAAATTTCCTAATTAAAATCAACATCACACACACTCATAAACTTTGTAATTTTTAGCAGATTATATTCAAAACATTAATATAAACTATTGGATTATAAAAATTGCAAGGTTTAAAACAAGAATTAAAACTCTATAACAAAGAAGGAAAGAGGGGAGAGAGGACCGAATGGTGGTCGGTGGTGGCGGAGACCGGCGTTGAGCAGCAAAGGCGGTGATGGCAGCAAGCAACAGTCACGCTCTCCTCTTCTCTCTCTGTCGTTCTTTTTTTTTTTTTGTTGAAACGTAAAGTGGTTGAGGGAATGAGGATAGGTTTAAAAACCTTTTTTTATTTAAGTATCTAGCAAGGTTGAATTTTAAAATATCTCTTTCTTTTTTAAAAAAAAATTGTTTTGGATAAAAGAAAAGATAAATTTCTATCATAAAATNAAATACGCCCTTCGGGAATCCCTAGGTCGCAGCCTATTCAGATCAGAAATACGCCCTTCGAGAATCCATAGGTCGCAGTCTATCCAATTGGAAATACGCCCTTCGGGAATCCATAGGTCGCAACCTATCCAATCGAAAATACGCCCTTCGAGAATTCATAGGTCCCAGCCTGTCCAAATCAGAGATACGTATTTGGTGATATGTCGATGAAACTGTACCGCAGTGGATGTTGCAAGCAACAGAGGGGATTAAAACATAAGCGGGTCAGATAGTGGACTAATCGGAAATACACCTTTCGGGAATCCATATCCAATCGGATGTACGCCCCCCCCCCCCAATAGGTCGCAACCTATCCAATACGTCCTTCAAGAATTCATAGGTCGCAGTTGTACGCCGATGGAACTGAAGTGTACCGTAGTCGATGTTGAAAGAAGGGGCTAGAAAGTGGGCCAAACAAACAGAAAAACAGGGAAATCTAATTATTAAGAGTAATGGCAGTAAGTAAATAAAGAATGAGATGAAGGGCAGAATAGACAATACCATTTCACCAAAACTAAAACTCTCACTTTTATAGTGGAGGGGATAGGATGGGAGTGAAAATGGGAATTAGAAGGTGGGAATTCAATAAATAGTCCTCATTCTTTGTTTGGCATTTCATTGGGAATAAAATTGAGAAATTTAAAATCCCATGTTTGGTATGTGAGATTAATATAAGGACTAAATTTAAAAAATAACTCTTTTACCCTTTTATAAGTGGTGTAYGTCTGTAGGATATTATATCAACTAGTATAGGACCCGTGCAATGCAAGGTATTTACAAATTTTAGTCAAAATACTTAAAATTTGTGAAATACAAGAGTATATTGGTAAAAAATGGTTTTACATTTCATATCGTATTTTAAATAAAGTGCAAAAAATACTTAAAATAAAAAAATTTAAAATTAATTGCTACAAATTTTTTCTTTTCCTAAATGTATGTTACTTGTCATAAAAGCAAAGTATATCGCATATATTTGTCATATTATATCAAAAATATCAATATCACCAATATTGTACATTTCCATTTCTATATTTCAAATAAAGTGCAACAATTACTTAAAATATAATTTTTTAAAAATATTTTGCTACACATTTTTTCGTTTTCAAATGTATGTTACTTGTCATAAAAGAAAGTAATATCGCATATATTTACCATATTCTATTCAAATATATCACGTATATTTGTATCTATTATTGTGAAATAAAATCAAACTAAGTATATTAAGTATATTGTCATCTTTTACTATGAAAATAAAATCAATGTAATAATCACGTATATTAGATGGTTGTAAGTTGTGATATATTTTAAATTTCTTTCATCATAGTATTAAATTCAATATTTCAATTTTGTCATTTTTTGTCAACTTTTATTCTCAATTTACTCAACTTTAAGATTTTATTCCTTAAGTATAAGTGAATTTGTTTATCTTCTATCACGTATTACTTGTCATATTCTATACTAGTATTTTTTGCCGCTATGCCGTGCAGTAGCGTGCGAGAAACATTTTAACTTAACATTTCTATTACATTTTAAAGTGTTTTGTAGACACCTTGAAAATGTGTCTCCCCAAATGAAGTAATCCGTGATGAAACATACCGCGTCTCGCGTTTGTTTCGAATTAGAAAAAGATGCTTGAATTTCATAAAAGTTGGAAATATGCAAGGTCGTAGTCGGAAATATTGGCAAGGTCAAAGGCAAGGCAAAAATAATTTCTTTCGGTGTTTTCAAAGGTTTTCAAAGGTTTTCAAAGGTTTCAAAGGCGATTCTCATGCTTTTTGATGTTCATCATGTCCGTCACATTTTTCTGAATCCGCCAGTATTTTTAAATTAATTTTCTTGATTTTTCTATGATTTTCTATGAATTTTGCAATGTTTTAAATACGCAGAATACGCAGAAAATACGTGAATAATTAGAGAAATACGCGGAATGTTACTACTAGTAGATAACTGTTGTAGCGTATTTTGCGAAGGAGGCGTCTAGAATAATCCGTAATCTTACAAAATCGAGAACGTATGGCAAAGAATTATTCCGAAGCAAAATATTTCAAGTTTTTTGGAAAAAATATATACGCAAAAGGAGCGATATACGCTGAGGAGCGCGTATATACGCTGCCTTAGCGTATATACGCTGCCCTCAGCTGTATATACGCTCCCATAGCGTATACAACTTTGCAATCACGGCTTGCTTCCATGGATGAGCGTTATATCGCTGCATGAGCGTATATACGCTCCTCATGAGCGTATATAGCTCATCTCAGCGTATATACGCAGGGTTGTTTTGTGCCTCGTTTGTGCCTCGTGCCTATAAATATGCTCCTGCCTTGCTCAGTCCGATACACTTCGAAACACTCGACTTCTAACCATGACTTCATATGCTTCCTACGCATACTCTCTCTCTCTCTAACATTCAAAAACACCAAAACACATTATACTTTCGTTTAGTTCAAAGCATCGATTCTCTTTCGGAATCAACAAGCGACAAAAAGGTTGAATTCTGAGATTACTCACCAATAATCTCTCTACTTTCTTTTAATATTGACTAACCTTGTTATGAGTTTTTAATAATTAAAAGCAATGTAGAAACTCACTTTTAACTTGTTTCATGAATATGTAGGGTTTCATCAATGTTTGCAAGGTTTTCTTAGTTTTGGTTTTCATTTCATTTCATTATTATTATTCATTGTCAATACTAACAATTCTTATTCTTGATATAGCAATTGAAGGCGAAAGATCCATTGCGCTTGCGTTTTATCAAGGACTAATAATTGTTTTTTCTTTGTTTTCATGTAGCGATTCAGAGCAAAGGATTCGTTTCATTGCGTTTTAAAACTAACTTTTGTTTTCTTTGCAGATTTACGGTAAGATGAGTTTGCATATACTTCGAAGTTTATGCACTTCATCTTATTGCATATTGTCATTATGTAATAACTTTGTATATATTGTTTGCTAACCAAAGACCGGAATTATGTGGAATCACTTTAAATCAGATTAATATGGACAACCTGTTTTAGGCACCGGTTTTTTAAACAATGATTTAATACAAAGTGGTCACAATTTCTAGTTAGGAGTCTCTTGGTGCATAATAGAAACATACTCACTTAGCAATCTTTAGGTTAGGACGCTTCTAAGGTGCTAAAAACGTAAGTTGTGTGCATCCAATAATCGTGATTAATGGAATTACAATGAGAGATAGAGGCGCTTATGCGGCGAATTGGGTTACAGATCTGATTCGTACCATGTCCCCGAACCCACGACTGGTTACTTATTGGACGTGGGCCATTGATTTGGCACCAACGTTTGGGCGTCCCGTGAATAACCTTTCTAGGCAGGTGGCGACTCCCCTCATTCGACAACACTACCCCAACGCACTCACGTGCGGGATCCGTGGCTCAAGCCCACGCACAAAGCACCTCGATGTAGGCACAAGCCGCGCGCCCGCTATACGCTGAGGGCGCGGCCACGTCCTACAATTTGGCGACTTCACTGGGGATAATCACGTAGGTGAAGTGGACAAGACTTGAAAAGTCTCGTAATTCCATCATCGCGTTTATTGGATTTTTGCATTTGCATGTGACCTTCCGAATAGTCGCGCCTTAAGCGCCTTGGTCCTCACTATGAGCATGTTCCTATGCTCGAGACTACCATAAGGGGGGATACAACCTTGGTTGCATGTGGTTATTGATCGCATGGCTAAGGCAAGTCCTATCCCGCCCACGCCGTGTGGCACGTGTTACTGATGCGTGTGCATAAGGGGTATCTTGGCCATAACATCCGCTAATTGCAAGTGGTGAAAATGGTCCAAGCTCTACCCTTAAGGCCGTGGGTACACATCTCTGATGTAACAATGACTGACCTAGTTGGTTGCCGTCATGTGATCTGTATATGTGTGTATGTATGGGTCCTATCAATTGTACATTCTAGCAGACATTAACACAACACTTTCATATATCCATTGTCATCTTTTAGTTCAAGACATGCATTTCATACCGCTAGTGACTTTAGTTGACTTTTGCCTTAGGCTGTGACCGTATCGCACACGACTTGAGCTAGTCTTACCCCTTGACCTTAGAGTCCTCATAGACTCTGATCTTAGGTTTTGACCCGTGACTACAGGTGTAGCACAGACTTGCCTTAGACGTTGACTTTACACTCCAATTAGAATTGACCTCGACTTCAGCACACAAGGCTCGACACATACGCACATGACCCCTCCACATAGGAACATATGCATACATTCTCACGACATTTGGTGCCCCTTTCAAAAAAAAAAAAAAAAAAAAAAACAAACAAAATTCAAAAAATTCAAAAAAAAAAATCAAAAAAATTCAAAAAAAATTCAAAAAAAATATAATTCAAAACGAAAGGGCACCTTGCATCATAACATTCATATTAGAAAGATGACCATGAGATTAGGATGCATCTGCATCTGCATTCGTCAAATAACCAAGGAGTTCACTAAAGGTTTATTTCTTTTTGAAACAGGTGATCGTCTCCACCCTGCTCTGACCCAAAGAGTTTCCTCGGCCCTCAGCCCATCCAAACCAAACCTTCCTTCTAACCTTCATTGACCCTAAACCCAGTTCAAACCTAGCTTCCTCACCTTCGATCACCATCGACCTAACACCACAAAATGGCCCCAACAAGAAAGCT
>SNQN01001999.1:53671-73532 GCA_008642245.1 Bassia scoparia | reverse complement strand
ATTTTGACAGTATTTCAGTGTTGCCCCAAAAATCTTATTATTTTCACAAATTTTGACGGAATTCGGTACTTTCAATCTACGAGCAATTGTCAGCAAAAGCTTGCATACTCAGACTCTCGTATTACCTTTGCCTAAATTTATTGCATAATGCAATGAGTTTTGACTCTCCCACCGCAACACAGATTCTAAACAATTATATATTGTTATTATGTATACTGCTGTGTCAATATTTTGTCACAAATAAAAGGAAACTCGAAAAGGTAAGACGCATTATTGAAGTACATTATTCGATATTTCTTTTGTCCCGAGCACATATGGTCGTTTTGGTCACTTCTCATTCTGCTACTGGTGTGCATACAAGAAGCATGCTACATAATATGATGCCTAATTTTCCAGTAGCTCGACAATAACTACCGGTCTTTCGCAGAAACAGGAGATCAGCATGTGACCGTAAGTTAGTATGATATAGACTGTCTGAAATCGCTCTCTCTCATGTTGTATGAGCACTATGAAGTAGCGGTAAGTGAGAGAGTGAGTACCAATAGTAGTGCTATCTAAATGATGTGCAGTAGCTGTGCAGAAAAATATATATAAGTACATTATATCTTTGACGTTGGTGTCGTTATATAGGACTTAATGTTAAGGCAAATGCTATACTTATTTAATGATGTTGCATACGAATTAGCCATACAATTAATGTCTACTATGAATTGAAATGATAAAGGACTATAGAAGAGTTGAGTGCCACGAGCAAATGAGTGAATGAAGAGCGTGGTAATTAGCAATAGGCCACGGTATACAAAGACGATGAGATATAGTATGAGTTTGTCAAGATAAATAGCTTAATCATAAAGATTTAATATGTATTCAGAAAATCTAATTACTTAGTAAATACGATCGTGTACAAAATTAGAATCGTGCGTACATCTGAACTTAATGATAACACATACTCATTATTTAACGAGGAACATCTGTATAACGTTTAATTATTATTACAACTTTTTGTTTGTCAAAATATTGATAATATTTTAGACACACAAAACTGTTTAAAGTATGTTATTGTACTTATATCAAACTATTGTCGATCACATAATGCATAACGCTACTTATTCGATTCTAAATTCTCAAGTTCTCAATTTTAAGAAGAAAACTACCTTAAGTACATATAATCAAACAATTTAAATGTTGTTGTGTTAATGACTTCTTATTATAACATCTTACAATCTCATAATAAAATTTACTTTTCGATTTACACATCTTTCGTGTATGAAGTGCTTATATTAGTTTCCTGAAACCTATGATCGATGTGCATATATATATGACATTACGATAGAATTTCATTCCTTCCGAGCAAGTACTAATTTGTTCGCGCAAACGATTTCGATATTGGTGTCATATTATTACTCTAGACAGGCTGCCCTTGTAATATTCTCAATGATAATCAAATCGTATGCAGATGCAAGATACAATTGTATAAGCAATCAATTGCATGGTAAAAATATAGTTCTATTCAACTTTTGAATGATACCGGATCTAAACCATGCCACAATAAAGAAACCTCATAATATAGCTCTACTCTATCCAAAAATATCATACATCATGTGCTCATGTATAACTCTATGCACTAACAAAAGGATTCACTTGTAATCGTACAAATCAAGTGTTAACTTAGAGACTCTATATACTGCCGCCCAAGGAGTACAAAATGTACTATTAAAATTCCCAAAGAACACCCCAGACAACAGCACACCATACGACGCCGTATAAAACATCAGAATTTCTTGTATTCAATATTAAGTATCACATACATTCAGCGACTAATATCACACTATCGCCCTTTCATAATATAGACATATGACAATCTGCCTATTATAAATCCTAGCTATAAATAAATCTTACATGTCCCTTCCATAACATGAACCTTGTGCTCTGCTAATAAGTTTCTTGAGCCAACTTATCTTAGTTATAGATAGCCTCGTCCGAAAATTTCTTAAGTTATCTTAGTAAAGATATGCACTCTCACAGAACTCACGAGCTACTCGCTCCTAGAACTATTTCGATCTCATGTGGTATTTCAGATCCTTCTGCCACATCAGCTACCCCATGTCACACTAGACATCTTCTATCCTCAACACGTCTTAATTAGTAACGATGATGTATGTCATATTCAGTCGTATATAAATAGCGCAAAACGCATATAACATACACTAGCCTACACATAAACAAACACAAATATAAGGGCCCAACATTATAATACTTTATTTGATGTATATTTCAATTAAAAAGCGCTATTCTTATAACTAAATGAATATCTCAAACCAAAGTACCAAAATAGAATACTTCAACGTTATTCACGTACTTTATCCTTAATCTCTTTATAGTTTTGATGAACTGTTCGTTCCATAGAATTTTGATTACACCTATATAGCAGGGTTCTTGTCCATCAACATTATTTTTTATAATTAAATCAACCATATTGAGAGAGTCTTAGCACTCATACCAAATATTTCAAATCTTAAATGAACAAGACTTTTACACGACAGAATACGATGCGCGTAAACCTCACAAAATCTAACATATTTAGTCACGACTATAGGACAGAATAATACTTTACTATTATCCCCTAAATAATACATACACAAAGATATAATTTCTAAATAGTACATTCTAAACTTACATAATCGAATTGATAAAGTGTCATGATGGCTAAACAGATCGTTCGTACCTCACACTTTCACTTAATTCATAGATTAATACACTTTCATTGTCATTCACACACCATACTCGCTGTATGCTCTAGGAGATCCGCTACATAAATACATACTATTTCTCGAGTGTGGAAGAAGTAGAGCTAATAAATTCACATTCCTCGTATATCTTTAAGTCATATTGCTCAATAACTAATCAACCACTATATAGTCACATATGTTATTTAATCTAGTATGATAACGCTTTAAATTGTTCTAATTTCATACTAAGGTGACTGAGAAAAAGAAAAATATTGAGTGTAAGAGAAATGCACTATGATTACAAAATCACATATGAAAATACATAGAGAAAAGTTTTTTATAGTTGTTATCAATTCATTATTACAGCACGTACAAGAACATGTGTATCATACATGTTTGTATTCTCTCATAGTATCAAACCACATCACCTATCCATAAGACACGCGTGCAATAGAAGTCGTAGTAACGCCTCACTTACGTAAATCATCCAGAGGACTAAAAGTTGATTAAACTACATAATTTATCATCTCGTTGATACGCCTCAAATCTTGTTGCATTCACTACCCGCATTTTCCTCTTAAGTGCCCTTGCGTAGTAATTCCACATCCGTCTTCTCCGCTATAGAACCTCTCTGTACCACAAACTTCTGATTGTTACTGCTGCTTTTAAATGTACTTCATATACAGAATAATTCTTTGCGGTTTTTCTGATCGTTGAGTATGGTGCGGTCGTTTCAATAAGAGTTCTAACTGATTAGAGCGTCCCAGGGATACCAATACACCTGAGTTATCATGTGTTACTGTAGATATTGTGAACAAAAATGTTGTTGTGTGTTGAGTTTAACCCTAATAAGGGTACTATGATTCCGTTGTATCGAGACGTTAGGTCTTGTAGCAGCGGAAATCACTGCAACCAAAGCAATGTGAAAATGATCTAGGTAGCTGAGGAAGTTACAACCGCAGACAATCACGTATGAAGAAAGAAATGTATGAAACTAGAGCAGACAGAATTAGTGCGTTAATAGACGATTTAACATAGCTTCGATTGTTTAGTTGTTTTTGTTGTTACGTTGATGATAGTTAGTATCTCTGTGTTGTTGATAAACAAACAACAACAATATACGTTTCAGTCGATGGTTTATGATCCTCAGTCTTTATTCTGCATTCCCTTCCATGTGTCCTGGGCTCGAGTGTGTCAATTTCTAACTCACTCACTCCATAGATGAATGATAACTCCACATATAGAAAGTCTACAGATTCGGGTTTAAAAATACAAGACAAGATTGTTACATCTGTTTAAAGATATAATATGCATTCGTTACAATCTCTTGAGTTTCGCTCGCATCCACACTCCGACCACTTCCATAGGATCCCATGCGCGCAAATTAGTAGAGCGTCTTTAATCTTAACGGCACATCCTTATAACATGATAGTTAATGTGTCCAAGTTAACTCATCAAAAATTTGGTTAGATTAATCCTAAATTAAACACTATACAGGCGGTATATTAGCATATTATAAATTTTGTTAATTTATTTATCTAATTAAAGGTGATTTAGCTTAAAGTAAATCTTAGATTTATACTGCGTTAACAAAGCAGTCAGAAAACCCAACTCTCTTATTTTAATTTAATCATTACAGACTATAGCTACCGTTGTCTTATAGCAGGATAAACATCCGAGACAGAGTAAGACCTGTAGTTAAATACACGCTTGATTTATTTCCACTAATATGTTGTAGTTAGCGATAGGAGATGGAAAAGAATGGTCACTGTTGTTCCCAAAAGAGAGAAAGCACTTAAACAAATACTATACGTCACTTAGTGTATAAAGGGTATTATGTATATTACTGCTACTTTGATATGTAGAATCCAGTTAGTCTTTGCTCACCTTCTGCTTCAGTTCTAACTAGATATACATCTAGTTACAACATTTCCATATTTCATATAACCCCCAACTCTACACATCAAGTATCTACATATAACATTTATTCCATTTTTCACTGAGTATTCTCTCTCATACACTGAAACAAAGCGTAGGTGATATGCTTTTCTCACTAGAAAATTTGTTTTCTATAGAAACTTTTGTCTTGCCATAGATAAATTTTTACACATTGATTACTCAGAGTATCTCACACATTATATATATAAAAAACTGAGTTATGTCCTTGCAATCAATAGTGATTATAGGTTTCACACATTATATAAATTTATGACCTAATTTCATGATAATAACTACTAACTTTTTGATATAACCTCTATGTCTGCTCACTTTTCTACAGTTATTTACTACTACTTTGTATAATTGCTTAATTGCCTATATTCATCATATTTAAGTCAAACAAACCTAAAATTAGAGGAAGAATTTGGGTAGTGTTCAACTCCCCCTATTTATCATCCTTCACATATTTTCTATTTACTCTCTAATATCCACCTCCTCACATTGTCTTTTATCCACAACCCTCTAGCTACTCAATTTTCTACACGATACAATAAACCCTCTATAAACTTTTCAGGTTTTTGATAATCTTTTTTACACGGTATTTTTATTGTGTCAATACCAATTTTATTATGTCGCTTAAGTGAACTCATAATATATCGATGCCCAACCAGAATTCAAATAATAAGACAAATTAAAGACACCACAAATCACAGTAGGTTGTAGGAGATTTTTAGTTTGGTAGGATATCAGTATATCTGATGCTCATTAATATATTGGTTTTTGAGGTGAGGAAAATAGGTCAGTATACGTTTGTACATTGGATTGCGCGACTTGGGTTTGACTTATAATGTTTTAGTTTTGTTACGCTTGGGGCAATTATCTATAAATTATTAACGCATTAAATGTTGATGTGAGTCGGCATCGTAACCTAGTCTATAGTCTCCACTAATCCTAAGAACAGGCCAATTGATTGCAATGAAAGTTATTCCCATTAACACTTAAAGCTAGGACTAATATAATCTCTCATCCATAAGACCAACTTATTCCACTATAGTATTTTTCATTAATATCTTTTATGCTAAGTTATTCATCGATCTGCTTGAAGACGTCACAGAGTGTTAATTATATATCCGTGATACTAACCATCCTACTATAATCTTTACTAATGTTTCCTTCTCCTGTTCTGTCATTCGTTAATTTGTATACTACATACTATCAATTGCTAATCCTCGTCGACACACATGAAATTCGCCATTTCCTTTGTGCATCGTTCTTATATTTTTATGATTGCGTCTCGTCAATTACACAAACTAGCAAAGATTTGGACTCGTCATAATTCTGAAAGCTATTAAGTTGATGGGCACTATAAACATGATAAAGGCCAATATGGCGTAGTAACGAATAATCGATATTATTATTAATCATTGATGTACAGCTACATGCATCCTAAATTTTGCATTTTTCGACCAGCTATTTCTGTAATATCTCTTCTCTAATTCTTGTAATATCACACACCAAAGAGTGGTACAAACTAGTGTATATTATTTAAAGAATATTCCAGTCACAAATTGATTTGTGCCAATGTTAATCTGATCTGTCTTCTTACTCGCGATTACATTATGCTAGAACAAGAAGGAATTTTTGTATTTTATGTTTATTCTCCAATAGGGACTTTTGTAACAAACCTAAAACCAAATGAATTCTGTAACTCTTTACTCAACGAAGTGAAAGACTCAGTTAAGAACTTATGTATGCATTTGAGAGGAACCAATATAAGATAGCATAAATTACTCTCTATCCTATTAAGTGTACAGTTTTATCTAATTCTTTTTATGATGTGATTACATGATGAGTGGAGTTGATGTAATTCAGCATACTAACCTGTGGTCTAAAAGATTTATAACTTAATGAATTCCGCTGTTTGTATTGTCTAAAGTGGTTGATTTTCCATGAATGTAACCAATGACCGAAGCCCATCATAGTGTTGTACAACTCGCAGTGTTGGTTCTCTCATCTTATTTCATCCTAAAATGATGTGTTCATGTTGTGCATAAATCCTACAAAACTTGTCTAAATATGATGTACCGCAATTACATTTTAAATGCAATAGAACTTTTACCAAATGTATCATAGACAGGGCCTCTGACAAACTAACCGGTTGAGCTCTTTCGTCCATCTTTGTTCAAATAGTACATTGTCTTCTCATCCTATCTGATTTTGTGGACTCACAAATGATCGTTACACTCTATTCTACACTCATAAAAATTAAGTAGAGTTTGTGATGGCCAACTTCCAGGTCTATATTATAACCTAATAACGCACATGTGTAACAGATCTAGTGTCTCGACTTGCTTTGCACACGTCTACATGTCTAGGCTCTTTTGCATGAACTTCACAGCATCGGAGGCCTTTCCGGAGATTCCCCCGGTTGATGTCCCTTGCTTGCTATTGCTTTGTCCGGAGGCAAACCACAGTGCTCATTGAATCAGATGTTATGACAGAAATACAGGTCGACGTACATGATGCACAAGCTGTCATACATAAGTACGATTACTTTCACCCTTATTATTATTCATAATTTCTCTATTCAGTCTATCGTCAAAGGTCTATGGTAAACGAACTCAAGATTTGTTCTTAAGGCCATGCGCATCCAATCTGTTCGGTCGCGACGAGCAGTGCAAAGCCAATGAAGTCAGTACGCATTACAAGAGGTAGCTCATTAATATTCAAAATGAGAATGCTCGTTAGGCCGTTCAATCACTTCAATAACTACAACAACGCTAGGAAGAGTTAATCGACTCCCTCCACAGGTAAGGGCTGGAGTACTTGCTCATTCTCTGGACCAGTCTCTGGATGTCTATTTCTGTCATTACTTCTCTCCAGCGTTCTAAGGTGGAGAAATGTAAGTTACTCTCATGATCGAGCCGTCAACTGCTCTTGCTCGCGTGTACTCCTGCTGAGACAGACTACGACAGCGCAAACAGCCTTTCACAGTTTGATCCCTGGTTTTTACTGTTTGCCAAGGACAATATTCGTAGCAACGTGAGTCTCCTTCCACTCATGAGTTGATCCCCTGTAATGAATCTTCGACGTGGTCGCGAAATGGAGGAGCTTCAACTCCTACTGCCACTATACATTCCTATCCATTTCTCTACCTGGCAAGAACTTTCGGCGCTCGCGAAGACCTCATCCCTCCGCGTACCTAGTTGCTCCTTTTCTTTTTGTGCAAGCCTCCCTTTGCATATGGATTCGTTGCTGCCCAAATTCATGGCATTTAGACGCACTTCTACCAATAGTGGATCTTTGCCTGTTGTCCTTCTTCTATTGACATCTCTTTTTTTGTTTTTAGGAGTTCCCAACGTGCGCGTCTCTTTTGGTTTTATATCTGGGAGCTCAACTCATGCTAGTTTGATATCAGTCATTGCGGATTACTGGTTGGTGCATAAGTTTGCTGTAAGCTCTTGCCATAGTACATGTGCTTATGTACATGTTAAGGCTCTTGTATTTGCAGTAAGAATAGCCCTTGAGAGCCATGTTTACATGGAAACCGAAGTCTACAAGACTGCCCCACACATTACAAAAAAAGTTGATTAAAATATTTAAAACAAGAGTTTTTTTTGTTGTTATTTTAGAAACCATCTTTTATAAGGGGTAGTACTTCGTGACAAACCATCTTTTCTAAACCTWATGGTCTATAACCCTCATGTAAATCCTATTTTTAAATATAGTTTTTTTACCTTTTCCCCAATCATACTATTTTCCCCCATTTCCCCCTTAAATCCTTCTAAAATCACACCATTTCACCCCAAAAAACCCTAATTCACAAATTCCTTTAAAAATTCTAAAATTGATAAAAAATTATTTTTTGCGGTTTTATTGGGGGTATCAAGGTCAAAATGAGGGGGGAACAATATAATTGTGGGGTAAAGGGGAAAAAAGGTGGGGGAAAATTGGGTTTTACGTGAGGTCAATGCCGAAATCAAACATTAAAATGATCGTCAGTAGCTTGAGTACCTAGAAAATATGATGGGATTTTCTATGAAATACACCTGAGGTTTTACGTTTTCTATAATATACCTCTGCAAAAAAAATCGTCCACAATATACCCCTCAGGTTTAATAATTTTCTACAATATAACTTTAATGGTTAAATTTAACAAAACATATATATGGTTAAGTATAGTTTTAAAAAACACAAAAAAAACTTAATAAAAGCAGCTACCACTCCTCTTACCCACCCACCCCACTCCACCACTCCTCCCATGCCAAATAAAGGTTAAACTAAACTAAAGATGTTATAAACATTTAGTTATCACATAGAAGGGTACTAATTAAACTCAGGGGTATATTGTAGAATTTTTTTTTTGCAGGGGTATTATATTGTAGAAAACGTGAAGCCTCGGGGGCATTTCATAGAAAATCACAGATATGATTTTAGACAAGTAGCCTTAGAAAAGTTGATTTGTCACAAAGTATCCTTTAAAAAAGATGGGTTCTGACAAAAAAAACTTAAAACAAATACTTCAATATGTTGTTAATTTGTAATGCACTTATGTATGTTAGTTTTGCACTTGTGCTCATAATAAATAGTGTAGATAGTACATGATTCAAAGCACAAAACAAATAGTTTAGAATACTCCATCCGTTTTTTAGTAGTTGTTCCACTTTTTATTTTTGGATGTTTTCTAATAGTTGTTCCAAACCAATTTAAAAATAGTTTTTGTCAAGGTGTTACATTATATTTTGCCAAATATTTCAACATTCATTACATATTCGCTAAATTCAACATTCATTATGTTTTGCCAAATATTTTCATCCACACATTTTTTTTATCTAACTTACTTAACTCTTTTACCTAATTTACTCAACTTTTTTGTCTAACTTACTAAACTCTTTTACCTAATTTATTCAACTCTTTTATTAGCTTAATCAACTCTTAAATATCGTGCCAAATTGGAATAAAACAACAAAAAAAAACAGAGGGAGTATTATTTTTAGTCAATTTGTCATTGAAATTTTTTAGAGGGAAATTCGATACGGTGGCACTAAGGTTTGACGAATTATATATGGCGGCAACTAAATTTTGCGTATTATATACCGTGGCATCGAGGTTTTGCTAATTACATATTTTGGCCATAATTACTTAATTAGGTGGCTAATTAGACCAAATGACTAGATTTATTAATCTTATTAGATGTAATTACTAACATGCGCTCTGTTTAATTATAATTTAAATAGATTTAATCATTCTAATTTTCCCCCTGCATATCATTCTTTAATTTGTATACTTCAAATAATTCAATCCTCTCAAACCCTTTTCATCTTCTCCAACTTAGAACCCTAATCATCTCACAATCTACAATGTTTGCTCGTTCCAGAAATTCTAAAGCTGTTGTCGATGGCACTTAATTCAATTGGATAAAGATGAAGTTATGCGATTGCAATCACCCTAAATGTGTTGAGGATCGATTCTCTCAATCAGATAGAAATCCACAAAAGCCCTATTACAAATGTCGCAATGGTGGATGTTCTTTCTTCGATCGGGTTTATGAGGAGGATGTAGTTGTTTATGATTTCACCCCAATTCGAGGAATTGGCGAGTTGGGAGGTTGAAGATTTGGTAACATTTGTGAGGAAAATTAGTAGGCTAATTCTCGTTGTTTTAGTAGTAGTTGTTATTATTCTTATGATGTGATRTGATGAGGGAGTTGATGTATTTCGCATATGTGTAACTTAATTAGTGGTTGTTTGTAATGGTGATTTTGATGAATAAAATGAGTTAATTTGAATTAGCGTTGTTGTTCATTTCCATCTTTATTTTGGTTCAAAATCAAACAGTTCATGTTCATTAATACCTAAATGCAAGAACTTGATTACTAAGCCTGAATAGTGCTTGTTTTATGTTGATTCCAATTTGTTGTGCAAAGTACATTTTTTTTATAAAGTTTTTAATTTATTTTATTGCAATTCCGCGTGAACTATAATTGTGAAAAATCGAATTTATAGCATCCATTAAAACATCCAACTAATATCAGCAGTTTTAAACACATGAAAATGAAATGGGTTTCAATCGAATACTCAGATACATGAGTGGACAGGAAGAGTGGAAGATGAAGAGAATGACATGAGAAGTAGAATTGACTAATACGTAAAAAAGGGGTTTGAAAATTGATCTCAAATGTAAAATTTTTAATTAAAAGAGGGTAGGTTAGTAATTTCATATATATAGTGTTTACGATATCTAGCCATAGTGGTCTATAATTTACACCTAATAAGTATTAATGGCACCAATATGTATTATACAAAACTCAATGGACTAGTATGTAATACGCATAATTAGTAATCGTTCCGTTGTCAATTTTTATTTTGTTAGAACTGAACTTATTTTTACTGAATTTGAACTTATATGGATACTGAATTAAACTTATTAGGAAACGCCATTCTATTTTAAAGTCAAATTAATAATAATACTAATCATTATCGAGGTAATTATTCATCAACCATATCTTATCAATAAAAACTTATTCTAATTTACTTAAACTTGTATCTAAAACCGATAATTATATGTTGACAAGACTCTATAGACACTAACTTACTTTTAAACCACGCATGATTGAAGAAGTAGTAGAGCTAACGATAAAATCTCTTGCATATAATTCTAGAAATCAAGAATCTCTCTTTTTAGTCATCTTCCTCATTTTGATCCTTTCTTTCTCACTGTCCGTTCTTCTCCTCTCTACCTTATGATATTCCCAACAAACAGACAAATTTAAAATTATCAACAACATTTTTTAAGAGAGAGAGTGGAGAGAGAGGGGAGAAATAAAAATCCGTAATTTCGTCGATTTCTTCAATCATTGTCGTAGAAAAAAAAAAGTTTCGAAAAATTGGTGGATTAATTGTGTGATTACAGACAACTGATTTTCTCTCTCCTCTCCGATGCTTAAACAACAGTGCCATCCGTTCGAGGCTAATACAGCAGCATCGGTGGACTTTTTTCCTTTCTTAAGCGGCGGCTCCGGCGGCCAAAATGGCGGCGAGCGGCCTGCTTTAGACCGCTCCGCTGTAACACTGCCGCGTTGCTAGGTCTCGGCTTGTTTGTCGCTCCGTGCTGTCCGTTTATTAGCTCGTAGGTAAAGAGTGTTTTCCTATTTTTCTTTCATACTCGAAACGACCTTCCCCCATATTTTGTGTGTAATTTGAATTTGATTGTAAACCCTAGTTTTGGAGTGTATAACGCGATTCGCGTATTTTGGTAGTTTGTGATTCTGAATATGTTTTTTAATTTGATTAATTAGAGGGGGAGAGTTAGGGTTAGGGTTAGGGTTAGTATGTAGGATTTTATTTAAAATAATTTTAGGGGGTTTGATGAAAGCTCTAAGACAGAAGCCACACTTGTTTCTTTCCTCTTCTTCTTCTCTTCCTAAAATGCGACAAAACCCCCCTTCCATCCATCTTCATCATCATCATATGAAAAAAAATCATTATGTACCATCATCGTCTTTCGCGGTCGTTGTCGCCATTGTCGTCAGCGGTGGGATTCAATTTGCGCTCTGCCATTAGATTCGGTTGGTTGCTTCTTCCTCACCATGGCATCTGTTCCCCATCCGTGAGTGTTCCTAATTACTTCCTCTTTAGAACTTTCCCAATTTTCTCCGCATAAGCTTAGAATCCTTAATTTTCTTGCTTAAATTTCCAGCTCATAGTCCATACTTGGGTTTTATAAGCGCTACAGTAGTTGTTATATTTTGCATAATTGCACTTTTGTGATGTACTTTTAACCATTCTGAAATGTTAATATGTTGTATTGTTTTCCGACCCAGTTGATTGGAAGAAAGTCATTGTGGCCTTTCTTAAATTTAGTAATGTTTAACCTGATTGAATCCTGATGTTTGTGATTATTTTGTGTGATTGAGTTGAGGATAGGAGTACACCAGCTTTTGCTTTTCCATATTCTTAACTGTGGAGTCTGTGAGGGTTGGAATTGTGACTTGTGAGATGTCAGCAAACTGCGTTAGCGGTGGAGCCTGGAGAGGAGTAATGAATCATTGTGTGGGGAACAAGTGAAGATTCGTTTGGGGATTCACTACCATGGATATTAGTAGATCGCAGATCCTTTTTAAATTTAGTTTAACATAAATTTAAATCACAATGTTTTTTTTAATGGGATCAAAGAGTTGTTGGTGGTGGTCATGAATTTGTTTATATAGTTGCTGATAAGTAAGAGTGTCAGGACTCTAAGGAGAGCTAGTCAGCACTAGTTTGGTTTTTAATTTGGAGGGTTATAAGATTAATAGCTGTTGTTAATCTTGGAATGGTGGTAGATTTTTATTTGGAATATTTGGATAGTGGTAATTTGCTGCTTAAAATCATGTAAAGTAGAACTACTCGAGTGAAACTGGAATTTGTTTTACAGTGTGTGGATGGGGTTTAATTCTTCTGAGTGGTTCTTAATGAAGTTGTACTTAATTTTGTCACATAAAGTTCATTGTGGTTCCTCAAAGCATTAATTTAATGCTTTTTTTGTGATTTAATTTAAATTTCCTCCATATCACCAGAGGTTTAAGAATTTGACTGAAAATTGTTCTAAGACTCAAGAGGATTATATGACTTGTTTCTGGTGGCTCTTCATCTTGCTGTTCATACTATGAATTAGTGATGTATGATAGTGTTTCAATAGTGTACTTAATTTGTTTGTATAGGTGGAATAGCTGAAATTAAAACGAAACAAGAAGAAAAACATAAACTTCTGTTACAACATGTGAACCTTTATGTTTTTGATTACTTACCTGAAAAGTTAGGGAAACATTGAGAATGTTTAGGCTATGCTTCATACAGTATAATATGCCATATCAGTGTAATTAGGCATTTACTTTTGGATTATGAATGCAAAAACTGTGACACATTATAACAGGCAGATCGTCATCATGTTATCTAGTTTAAGTGTTTTGTTTTGGATGTTTGATCGATGTGTTTGATTTAATAATGTACGGTTATATTATCTGATTGCCAGTGGTCATTAAGTCCCGTGGTCTCGCAGAAAAGGGAAACATGCCCTCAACATTCACAGAGGCGGAGAATGCAATTTTACACCAGATGGGGAAACTTGTTGATGGGGAATGCAGTTGTTGAAAAAAAGTTCGAAGCGGAGTAAGTTACTATATCTATATCTGGAATATCTTTCCTTGTTGTATGAGTTCTAATATTGTTGCTGAAGACTTATTTGAATGTGTGTGTGACTTAGTATTCTCAAAGTACACTCTTAATTCTTTTTTTTGTAGATTATATTTATAGTGCGCATTTGACTATTCATAGTACTTCCGATTATGGTCAAAATATTCAAATCTAGCAGTTGGTAAAAAAAGTGTTTTGGAGTATATTCAAGTGGCTTTATATCTTCTGTTGGGATTTTTCTTGTTCATTTGTCTGGGTTGCAGTCCTGCCCTATTTTTGGATTGTGGACCCCTATAATGTTATTGAGTTTTGTTCTTCTAGTTTTTGGATTTCTTCTGAATCTTGATTAGATTCCTAGTGCTCTCTCTTTCTTCTGTGAGCAGATTGGAACGAGTTAGTGGACTATTTTTTTTATTGCAATAGGAACATTTGTTTTAGGAAGTTGGATTCGTGTGAGCGAAATGGTTTGTCTCAAATGCTACTTTTCGCAATGTAATTTGAAATTTTTCTGGTTGCACAGGTATTGATCCCAATTCAGAGCAGTGGTTTGGCATTACCTTTTGGCGTGTAAGTACTATCTGGACACACATAAATATGGTATATGTTCCTTGACTCCGCTAGTAAATTTAACGCAATTCTGCACAATGTTGTCTAATTATCCTCAGTATGTGATATAATTTATATTGTACTTTTTGCCTGTGATTCAGCACTTGGTTAGGACATCAATTTGCTCTTGGCAATTCTAGCCTCTGTACCTTCTTCTAAGAGAGTTTGGGCTACACTTTCAATTTGGATATGAAATAAGACTAGATAATGTTATACCTTGATCTATTAGAATTTTAAGTAATGTAGCTGTGTGTTTGTTTGTGTCCTTTTCTTTTTCCCTTGTAGTAGAATATCTTAGTATTATGAGTCCTGACATTGCTATCCTGTGGAGTTTTGGAGCATGCAGTTGCCGCCCATAATTTGCCGGCTTTGAGTTTGGTTGAGTAATGCATCTTAAATCAGTTATTCTTTTTCTGGCTAGCTTGGGATGTTATATATTCTGAATTATAGGTTTTTTGGTTATTAAAATGATTCAATGTTGCTTTGGAGATGCCTTTCAGCATGGGGCTTAGATATAAATTAAAAAATTACATTTTAATGTACAATAATGCTTGAATGGTATCAGGATTTCGTAGATTTACTGGATGGTCCATCAAGTTAGTGTTTTTCTATAAACGTGATGGTAATTGATCCAATGTAGATGGATTCCCAGTGCCTTTGCTTGGGGTTACATTTCCTATGCTGTGTGTAGATGTTCCTCTAAGGCTCTAATTGGTTTTTTGGCATTGGCTAAATGCCTATGAAAAGCTTGAAGGACAGAAGTGAAGAAAGAATTAGGAATATAGCATAAGAGTGGAACTTGAAGTATTGGGTAACTATTAATTTCATGTTGATAAATAATCTAATGGAGATTCTTCGAAAGCGAGAATGCTAGCTGATATGGTTGGTTGCTTTATTTGTGGCAGTGGGTGGCAGTATTGAGGGTCAATTGTTGAGGAGAAGAGTGATTACAGATTAGCTGATTTAATTTTCATAGGCCTTTCTTGTCATAGTGTTTAAAAGATTTAAGGTCCACGTTTCACATAAGTGAAATTGAAAATAGATTGTGAGGATGCTTCATTTACTTAGACCATTACCAGTGTAATACTAATTATTATTCTCAGTAGAAGTTCTGGTGTTTTGGAAACTAAGGCAAATCTTACTGTCATTGTTCCTTGCTTTTTTTGTGATCCGAGGTTGTGGAGGAATAACAATAAATATAATTATTACTTTTTTAACTTACATTATTATATTGTTTATGATTCAAATTGTTTTACTGAAACAAAATAAGTAACTTCCATCATTTTATTGCTTGTAGTGATTCGATGACTGTAGAGTCGATTACATAATTTTTGGTAGTTGACCTTTCAATAGCATTGCTGAATCTGTTTTGGAGCAGGAACGTGGTTACCCTTTCACACATTACATAAGGTGGTTGTGAAAGAGAGTAAGTTGGTTTTATTTGAGATTTGTGGACACAATTGCAAATATTTATTAGCTGGGTATTGTAGTCTTAACAGTATTTTTTTTTTTCACTGTACAGAGAGGGGAAACCTTACTTTCTCCGTTAGTTTTGGTGTATTTGTGTAGATATTTGAAAGCCTAAGTTAAATTTTTTGTGGCATTTTCCCTGTCTAGAGCACGATGAAATGTTCATTACATTCTTGTTTGTAATGGGCGTCTTTTTGTCCCTAAACAATTTCAAGGATCATTTATATGCTGTTTGTGTTAACTGATCAACAATTCGATTAGTTAATTTTGTTGTCTGACAGCCATATGAGCTGAATAGTTTCCAAGAGGATAAGAGATTCAGTCAGAAATAAGATAGGTAATATGAGGCGGCTATTATATGGAGTGCTTTATATAGGTAAAACAGTATGATGCAACACTGTCATGAATTTTAGCGCGCGTAGTCATTTATCTGAATGTATTTCCAAATATATATTACTCTTTATACCTTTCTTGGTGTGGTTTCCCAGTATAAGGAGTAGTGTAGAAATTAAGAAGACAAAGGCCGTCTACTGTTTAAGACCTAAAACACTGATGTAGAGTTTAGGTTGAATAGCAACGAGGTATGTATGACGAGAGCCTTATTCAAGAAGTCACAGTTTCACACTGGCATCTCAGAAGATGTGGGTTAGTTGCTGTCTTCTGAGAGTCTCTCTCAGTTGGAGAGGAGAAGTCTCTGATGTTGAGTACAGAAAAAAAATTCCAGCACAGTATTGACGGACTAGCAAGTTACCGATAGACGAAGTCAAGCCTAGCCCTTCTGTAATCTTGGCAGTGATTTTCGTCAATCTGACCGCGGGACATCTGATGATAGAGCAATTTGATTTCAACGTCTCCCTCCCTTTGAGCACGGAAGAATATCGGGTGAGGCTGTAAAGGAAGCCTGACTATTCATCTGCAAGGTACAAATTTGGCCACTTTATTGTCCTGTCGAACTGAAAGTAGTGTTTGCAAGTTGGCGAGCGCGGAGTTCAATTCGTCCTTTTCTCTTGATGCTATGTGCGAGCCAATGCAGGAATGGATGGCTTAATTTCGCCTTCTCAGGCTGCGTATCACAAGAACGGGCATCTTTACGTTGTGCTGAGGGCTGTGGGCTAAAGAATAAGATTTGATCACTTTGAGCCATGGCAGGATTTAACCATGCTGCTAGATTGGTAGCAATACTTGAAGCTATGCTGTTGTATGTGACCCTTGAATTGGTTACTGTCAGGGCAATGAGTGATTTCTTTCCCTATGAATCTCAGTATAGAAGAAAGGAACCAATCGGCTAATTTCTGGTGCTTTTGTGGGTTTTCATGGAAAGAAGGCACCGTCATAACTTTCAGGCTCCGTGAGGTGGGGATTCGGCGAAAAACTTAATATGTGGGCTCAACAATCCATTAAACATACACAGTAGGACTACTCACGCGTATTATCAAAATTTGTAAAGTTAGAAGCAGAAGATTTGTTTTCTTTGTTACAGGAGGTGGTGGTCTTGTTTTTAGGAGGGAGCTTGGAACGTACGAAGCACGATACACTATGCTTGTCGAGGAAGTTATTGGTGTGGGAGCTGATCAAGTGGGTGGCGGCTCTTAGGGCTGGGGTTTTGGCAAGACGTCTTGCTTGGAGCAGAATAAGACACGGGCACCACCAACAGAAGATTCTTGCTCTGTTTAAATGAAATCATGGCAATCGCTTGCTTTTCGGTTTTGGAGGAGAAAACAAAATTATAGAGAAAGATAAGTAAGCATGGACCGGAGATCTTGAGGGAGTGTAATAACACATGGCTGGGCATATTCTTGATGTATTTGGAAACTCTTAGATAGGATCAGACGCTCATTATCTGGTAATGACTTCTTCATGATAAAATGGTAACGGCATCAACCTTACTAAATGGAGTGCTGCCTGTGAGGGTTTACGCTTGTCTTCTATCTGAACCATTAGTGCTAATCTCTAAGGGTTTTGGGATGCCTGGGTCTTTGGTAACTTGGTTTGTTATTTTGTTATTCTTGTCAATTATTTTATTTTGTGGGGGAAAACGAAATTGGGTTGGAGGTTTCTAGTGAAGATTTATGTTGGCATTGGCCTAACATTTTGTAAAGAGTATTCATTGATTAGACAACTGGCGAACTTGTATACAAAATTCGAGGTTAAGAATGCACATATGATCCGGGCTGGAAAAATTAAAGAATTCCTAATATAATTCGGATTTTGTTGAGGTAGTGAACACTTAATGCAATTTTAGAATTGATATTTTTCCTTTAATAAAAGTTTCAATTGTTACATAAAATGTCATGAATTTACAATTATTACGGAGTACAAAAATTCTGGATTAGGCTGAATTTTCCCCTAAAATTAAAGAATCAAAACTGAGGGGCTAGGTGGTTTAATTTATAGCTTTCTTGTGTTCTGAATTAAGAAGAATTTGTTTGCCCAAATTGTTTAGGAGTCTTACAGAGCACCTTTATGAGAGTGGCTTCTCACAACAGTACTCATCTTTCAAAAAAAAAAAAGAAAAAAGTTTTTTTGTCACTAATATTTCTTGCTTATGTCTATTATATTCATTGAATTTAAAATTGAGTTATAGAAATGTGAAGGTTTACCTTATATTAAGATAGAAATTAAGAGTACCACTTGTATAATTTAGATACCCTTACGTTTTTTTTTATTGTTCCATTTCCTCTGACGGATGGTTTAAGAGTTGAGTGTTAGCAAAAAGAGTGATAAATTATGTAAAAAAAAATTGGGTAAGGTTGGATAAAAGAGTTGAGTAATTAGGTAAGAGTAAAATTAAGTAGATGAAAATATTTGGGATAAAATATAATGTTTTTGTGATTTAGGGAATGTGTAAATGAATGTTGAACATTTATAGGATGAATAATTTATTAATATTTTTTTACGTGTAATATCATAATGTAAAGTATAACATAAATTAAAAGAAAAAAATTTTTATATATATAATTTTATTTGATAATATGAGATTTTCATAAATGGATTAGTCTTTCTTATCCTCTCTTTCTGTAACTTGTTTGTATCAACAGTAGGTATATTGAGTCTTGTTTGTTATAGTTTTAAACATTTTAACTTTCAATTTTCAACACCTTTGTTTAAGGATTTAAAACAATAATGTTAAAACTGTTACCACCTCGAGGAAACTTAGTATTTTCTCATTGTATGTTTTTTTAAGACTAATTTAAACTTGTATCATCATGCATGTTTTCATAGTAAATGTTTCCTTAATTGTCTTCCAATACTATTTTGATCTCTAGTTTTTTGTATCAACTTTTAAAAATTTTAGACCATCTTGCTATTTTTATTTTATTTATTCTAAAACATACTTCCTACGGATATCTTGTGTGTGATCTCCTACAAAAATTAAAATTTAGATTGACCGCTGAAAAATTTTTTGTGCAGTTTATTAGTCTGTGGATGAAGGCACACAAATTGGTAAGTAAAATGAAGGTCTCCAAAAGGCCACATCCCCTCATTTATGTACTCAATTGGTAAAAGTGAGTGTAAGAGCATCACAGTCTTTGCTTATTTAAGGTTAAAAAATTAACCAAGAAGTCATCATAAATTCATAAGTGCATCTAATATATGGAGTAAAATTAAGTGAAAATAACGTTGGTCTAATACTTTTTAGGAAGGTCGAAATCAAAAATTATAACAAGATGTCAAAATCATAGGAAATTAGGTTTTTGAACCCATGTTTTCAAAATAAGCCCTTTTTGTGTGTGGTGTGTTGGGGTTCGCTTTTTCTCTATAAATGAAGCCATGAACCATGAATATTAAGGTGAAAACTTGGACGCATTGAGTTTTGATGTTCAAGGGGGTGCAATTTGCAAAGAAATAAAACTTCACCTTGTGCTTCTCTAATGTTATGAAATGTGTGGAGATCAAATGTACTTTTGTTTGATGCTAAAATGAAACGATTGGGGCGATTATAGC
>SNQN01001999.1:41909-53646 GCA_008642245.1 Bassia scoparia | reverse complement strand
TCGTCTATCCTGTGGCTTCAACCTCCAGCTTTTTCTGGATGTGAAGGTACTTATTACACTTGCAGCTCTCCAGAACAAAAGCCTTACATCAAGGGTTAGGGAAACCCATTCCTTTTCCCAATTTCCTTTGATAATATATCTGGCAACATACTTTCTTCCAACCTCCAACATAAAGAATTTACGTGCACATTATATACCTATAAATGAAAAAAAAATTGAGTCACAGATGGTGCCATAATCACAAAATAAAACCAAAAAACATAAAGGACAAAGAATACTTTTGCCTATCAGAATAATTACCACCGGCATTGCGGCCTATTACAGGACAAAGATTTCTTAGATGATCAACAAAGAATTTCCAGCTTCCTCATCCTCAGTGCTATACTATGCCCAGGCAAAAAGAAACAGCATTATTGCATCTCATAACCCACACACTAAGTACACACCCCCATATTGGTGACCTTTCAAATGTGCACCATCCACCCCAACAACACCATCAATACAACCCTTGAAAGAAATGAAGATTCTTGAGAATAAAAAAGGCTTCTCTGGTCCTGCACCCATCGGTCACCCATTGGCAAAAAACTTATGACTCGYGGTTAGTCCTCCTAAACATTTCTACATACTTTGGCAAAATAACATAAGATGTTTCATGATGGCCATGAATTTCTCCAAGACACCAGCCTTTTATCTTGTATACTGTGCTGATTGGCATCCTCACACCATATCTAGCTTACAAAACGTAGCTCATTCAAAGCCTTCCCAGGTATGTCATTGTTTGCCCTCACATCCTCATTTAGTTTAGTCCTAGCCCACTCAACATTCACCAAAGGGTTCCCGACATCTAAACCCCTACAAGTATGCTCGAAGTTCTTGATGTATTTTATAGCCCAGGTCTTACCATCAGGCAAACAACTACTATGAAATTTCCATTGACAATTTAAGTCCTAACATACCACGGTTAGTCTCCTTGGATTAGACCTTTCCACCACTATCCCAAACCCATGGCCTATGCAATAGTCCCTAAGAACATCCCTGAAGTGAGTCTTATTTGGGAACATCATCCACTCCCTCAACTAAATTTTCCCCAACTTATTCTCATGGTCATTCCCTTCATGAAACTCACCATTTTGATACATCTTCTTCAAGTAAGAGTCATCAACATCCAAATATTTAGTCCACTTATCATCCTCATAAGGATCATAATTCTCAAAACCCAAAGCCAAACATTCAAACATGTTGTCAATTGTGTCTTCATTGTCATAATCATCGTCATTCTCGGATCAATAGATTCTTRGTCTGTTCCTATTTGAGTCCTCACCTAAGTTTCTGACAGTTACAAATCATGAATACTTAGTTGTTCAGAACCAAACACATCACTCTACAAAGGAATGGAAGCTTGGATTAGAATTCCTTTCCTTGCTACAGTAGTGGCTGGGATTTTTTTTTTCAAGAAAATTTCAAGATTGGGTAGGAGTTGCAAAACTGGTTCAATCATTAGACTGAGGAATGGGGGGAGCATTTGAAAAGGTACTCAACTGAGATTTCACAGGGGGTTCTAATAGACAAGGATGATAAATGTAAATCACCTTATTATTACTAAGTCTCTCCAACATACTCATCAAATCCTTATCATTGTTAAGGTATACGAACTCCCCAACATAGTAGTAACAAAAAAGTGYGGAAATCAGGCATAACAAACTTCTACTTAACATACTCATCCTCATAGTCATTGATCAAATCAATCCACATTACTTTGTCAACATCATCAATCATCGAGTATAAAAAAGACAAGACACATCTAAATACATAATTCAGTACAATTTCATCTATTACTCTGCAATGAAATAACAAAGACAAATCTAAATACATAATTCGTCCAATACGAAGCACAATTACTCAAATTACTATAAAGAAAGTGAGTGACAAAACAAATAACAAAGGCAAAATTCGTACATTGGATTCGACTAACATTTGACAAAACAAATAACAAAATTCGAATTTTCGGATGCGTAATTCAGCAAGTACAAATCAAACCCTAAAAATCATGAAAATGAAATTTAAATGAAATACAAAAGCAAAATTCATACAATTGACTCGACAAACATTATTATACATCAGGAAAAATTAAGRAGCCAAAAATAACTCGATTTTATTGATGAAGATGATCAGTGTAGAAGAGAACAGATGTGCCACGAAAAAAGAATCGAAAAAAATGGCCAATTGAACGCGAATTATGGAGAAGGAATTAAGATGAATGGGTTCCATCGAGTGCGTAGGATACAGAGTGCAAGAAGGACGACGAGAATGAACATAATGAAGAGAAGTTGAATTGACTTATACATAAGAAAAGGGGTTGAAAATTTTAAGGAAAAATTAACAGGTATAATCCCACCTTTGGTGGGTCTTCCAAAAATAAACCCACCTTTGGATTATTTTTTGTATAATCCAACCTTTATGGCAACTCTTCCATTTTTGCACCCACCTACATTTTAACCGGTTAGAGTAGGTTAAGTGACCTGTTTGACTTTTTTTCCCTCTTATTTTCGTTGACCAGCTCATTATAAATGTGCCCAACTACCACCCACCTCTCATTCACTCTGCTCCCTCTCTATTTATTGTCACTCTGTTCCCTCTCTCATTCATTCCTTCAATTTCTTTCTCAATTTTGCTCACTCTCTCACTTCTGTCTCCTCTTTCCTATTTTCATTTCAATTTGCAATGGCATCTGACAGTGATTCCGGTGATTTTGATGCACAACAGTGGGCTGAATTTCAGAAGGATACACTAATCAACGAGCTTGAGATGGAGAAGGAGGGAGAGCGAACTTTGCTGGATGACGGTGAATGTGATTGAATTGCTGAATAGAGTACATAGCAAATGCAAGGCTGACAAGAAGATGCTATTTGGTTGGCCATTTCTTGGTTTCTTCGCGTCGATCTCTGGTGATTGTCTCCATTCTTATGGGACGTGATCAGTTATGTTTGTTTACTTTTAGTCTTGGGCAATGGTGGTTTTTGGGTCAGATTTGCACTTTGGCTGTTGGTTTACTAAATAGGTTTGTTGGATGATTGTAAGGCTTTTTGGGTATTCACTCAAATTAGGGTTTGTTTAAGTTAGGGTTTGGTCTGAGATATAAATTGGGATATGTAGGTTGTTTTGCAATGGTTGAATGTAATGGTGCCTCTAATTGAAATGAAATTGTCCCTCTTTTTAAATCTGAATGTTCTGGCTTTGTTTTATGGTTTGTTTCAGTTCATATCAAATAAGTTTTGTGTACTTGCAATTGAAATGACAGTAACAAGTAACAAAATAATGCATAAAACCAACAAAGTTACAAATATGCATTGAAAACCATAACAATTGTCATTAAAACCAACAAACTAACACATCATTGTCATTACAACCAAATAAATGACACATAATGTCATTACACATTCTTAGTCCAAAAATGCCATTGTTTGTGACTACAAAAGACTTAGGCCAATTCTTAGTCCAAAAAATTTATAATTTCCAGTGATGATCAAATGGTTAAGGTGCTTCCTTGGTGCCTTGTTGGATGCTGGTGCACACTATGACCTTGTAACATCCTCCCTTGTTGCCTGAGTTGTGCAGCCCTTGTTTGACTTCGAACTACTCTTGCCCTTGTTTGAGTGGGTTCCTGCTAACAAATGAAAGTTAGATGATTTAAGGCATTGCTCACTAATCAAGAATACACACAACATACTAACACATACATTGACATAGCATTGCATCTGGTCAAGGTAAAACCAAATCCTGAGGTACCTGCAACATAAAAGAAAGTGTTTGGTTCAATTTTGTCCAAACAAATTACACTTATACTGCCCTCCTAAGTGCTCTAAGTACTTCCCAACTTCAAGTAATGTTCTTTCATTGACCATGTAGCTTTATGTGCATGGTATTTCACCTTGTATGCAAACCTGCCTACCACTACTTTGTAAGCTCCTAACAGTCTCAATTATCTCCTTAGCTGCCAATGTGGTCTAGCTTTGAATACATCAACATTTGCCTGCTAACCATGAAGTCTTCAGCTGCTTGTTCCAACCATGTTCTAATGCATTGGTGTTCTCCTCTTACAGTCTCACAACATACAAACGCCTCCTTGTATCCCATGAAGCATACAACTTAAATGGGCAACTCCTGTACATGACACTCCTATCCTCCTCCCCTTGACTTGTGACAATATAGACCCAAGTTGTCTGCCTTGCAAACAGCATACTTGCTCAAAGCATCCTTAAAGGCATCCTTGTTAGAAAACTTTGACCAACCCTCCACTGAAATTGGGAAAAGTCTGTGTTAACCCCAAACCAGACTCCTTCTGCTTCTCATTCTTCTAATGTGTCCTCATCATTTGACTCAGAGGATTCCTGGTCATCCTCAAATCACATAATCATATATATACCCCTTCTCCTTGTCCTTGTCTCCTGTCTCTACAACTTGTTGCTCAGAACCTCCACCTCTGCCAACTTAGCACAAGCTGCTCCTTCTTGCAGCTGCCTTGCAATCTCCAACAAATTCTGATTAAACCCCTTGCTCTCTCTAGCTTCTACAAATTCCTCATCTATGGAATCATCCCCATCTAATTCTCCAAACTCCAAACTCATCACAATGGATCTTCCCTAAACTCATCAAAGTCAATGTACTCATCCCAGAAGTTTCTGTGTCATATGACTCTCCTCTAATGTGTATGCTGTGTCAGAATCATCATCATCAGTTGAAGGGTTGGGTGGTAAGTCTGGGTTCTCAAGGTGAATTGATGTTTGGGTGGAAAAACTGGCTCTTCTGATGTCTGTATGGATAGGGAATTAGGGTATCAGGTGTTGTGGTGTTTGTGTATACTTGGGTTGGAATTAGTGTTCATTTACTCTGGATTTCACTTAAAGAAGTCCTAGTGGAACCACCACTTTTCAATTGCCCTAAAATATTCCTCCTAGGCTTTGTCTAGTGGGGCCCTCTTTGGAGTTAGTTTGTTCCTTTTTGGTTTTAAAACAGGCTAAGATTCCCCTAACTCAGGTGATTCCCACCATGGTACACAAACAACTCCACCATCCTGATTTTAAAAGCAATCCCCCATCTCCCTTACCACATATCATCAAAACATTTCCTCAGACCATCATTCAGTGACTTCCCTGAACTAGATAATACACTCCCATCACACTCACATACCCACTACCTAACTGCTAATTCCTCCAAATAAAACCCAAAGCTCATCAGGATCTACTTAAGTCCTGCACTCAGCCCAACATATCTAAGAACCCCTAACTTATCCCTCTTGAATGCACCCCATGCCAAAACTTCAAAGTCACTGTGAAATCCATGTTTGGTAGAGAAAACTACATCCAAACAGAAAAGGGCAAATTCAGTTCAATGCACATATATAGAACACTGATTTGTAAGCTACATTCAACACAGAAAAGGGCAAATTCGAACAAAGAAATCGCAATAACAACACAATTAAAAGCAACATTCCAATTCCACAAAATTAAGCAACAACAAACAGCGCACAATTTCAGGCATAATTCGAACAATGAGCAAGAAAAAACGAAAAATCAGTGACTAAGCAATCGAATCAACAATTTCATCAAACCAAAGTAATACCCAAAACCTTAATATACGACAGCAAAAAAAAGGGAAAAACTTTGAATTAGAACTTAATACCTTAGGTTATTGTCAGAGTCCTCAAATCAAAGTCTTCGACTTGGATGAATTGCTAATCTTCTTCCAGAAAATCAACTTCAATGGTGAACGAAAATGTTTTCGAATTGTGTAGCTGGAGGAGAGGAAGAAAAAAGGGAGTTTTGGGGGGAAAGGGAAGAGTTAACCGGTTGCAAAGGTAACAGGTAATGGGTGCAAAATGGAAGAGTTGTCATAAAGGTTGGATTATACAAAAATAATCCAAAGGTGGGTTTATTTTGAAGACCCACCAAAGGTGGATATACCTGTTAATTTTCCAAATTTAATTGAATGTAATTATTATTAAAAAAGGACAGGTTATTATTTCATCTAATAAGATTAATAAATCTAGACATCTGGTCTAATTAGCCACCTAATTGAGTAATTATGGCTAGGGGTTAACGAGCCGAGCCTGTTCGAGATCGACTCGAGCTCGGCTCGAAGTTAGCTCAGTAGCTGATCCTCATCTAAGCTCGGCTCGAAGCTCGCGAACAGCTCAAATATTATTTATCTTTTTTAACTAATATTATAAAATTAGTAGTATATTATGATAAATTAACAAAAAATTCGAAAAATTCATAACTATTAACTATTATATGTTCTTAGAAGTCATTATTTACTATAGTTTTCGAACTCCATTATAGCTTTAATGTATTTTGAACTTGACATTTAAGGCTCGAAATAGCTCGAGGCTCGGCTCGAGCTRGGGGATATTCGTCACGAGCCTAGCTCAAAATACCCAAAGCTCGGCTCGGCTCGACTCATTAACACCCCTAATTATGGCCATAATATGTAATTAGTAAAAACTCGATGCAACGATATGTAATACGCAAAATTTAGTTGTCGTCATATATAATTCGCCAGATAACCTTAGTGTCACCGTATAGAATTTCCTTATTTTAGAAAGGGACTCAATGATAGATATAATATTGGGATACACATTACACATATATAATTACAACTAATCTGTATACAAGATCAAAAGAAGCTTGCCTAAATCATCTAGTGGATGTTCCAAACATGAGATATCCAATGACATTTGGATAAATACACGATACTCCCTCCGTTCCATATTATTTTGTGCACTTTCCCCATTTTGAAGTTATATAATATTTTGTGCCTTGTGCTTTATTTCATTTTGGACATGTTTTAAATATTTTTTAATATGGTGGATCTARCACTTTCTCTTACTTTCCCTTACTTTTCCTTATTTACACATTCTCCCTCCAATCTATTTTTGCTTTTTGACCCAACTTACATTATAATAGATCATTTCTAGTTTCTCCCCCAAATAACAAATGCACAAAATAATATGAAAAGGAGGAAATACATGTTATTTACAGTGTTGTCATTTATTTTTTTTCTTTTTTTGAATTTATTTACCCAAATGCCATTAAATATCTCATGTTTGGGACATCCATTGAATGACCAATGAATTTCCCAATTCAAAATACAAGTATTATTGTTGTCTCCTTTCTATTTCAAAATTAGAAGTCACGTGAGATTTGGATGGCCATTTCTTTACTTTTGATGCTGTTCCATCATAAAATAATCAACATCACATGAGAAATACGAAGTACTATATAAAACTGCTCAATTAAATACTTTGTAATCAAAATAATAAATATCGTATAATTTTATATTATTTATGTGTCTACTAAAATAGTCCAATTAATTTGGTGGTAAATTGTTTAGGACAAAGTTCTTAAATTGTTTACTCCGTAGTACATTTCCATTTTGCTCCATAAACTACTAGTTTTTATCTGCACGCGATGCGTGCTTGTATATATGAAAATTGTATCTCGTATTTTATCAAAAATGATTATATGGTATGTATCATAATAAAAGGTTTCTAGCTAATTAGCAATACAATTTATCTGAATTGTAATTATTTTGTAAATAATTATGTCTTTAAAGTTGAAATTCAAAATAAAACCATTAATGTTTTAATACAATTTGAAATAATGTTCATTATTTAATGTTTTTGACTAATTAACTCACATAATAAATGCAATTTTCATATTTAATCACATAATTAGTAAAGGGATAATTTAGGCACATTAATTCATAATTTTTAATTTTCATTAAGGGTATAAAAATCTTTTAAGAGGGGGGACACCATCTTCCTCCCCCCTTCCCTTATATAATAGAGATCTGTCTATTTCTTCTCATATGAGTCCAACCCCTTTCATTTTCGAAATATATTAGATTGGGAGTTTTCAAATTAAAATAATAAGTGTATCGATTAATTAAAAACTTTGAAAAAATCATCAGTATGGACCGTCATATCATATAAAGTTTTTTAATAAATCGATTTTTACATTAAAAATACTCTATATTTAATTGCCATACACCGCCGTATAAAACTTTAAATATATATAATTATGGCACCCATCAACGAACACGCAGTCGTCGTGCAAGAATCAGTGATATCGAAAAATAAAAAAAAATTTAAGATCGAATCAGTGACATTATATGAAGAAAATATAATAACACTGTTATTAGTTGATTATTAATCATTTTATACCCCTTTTCTAATGTCAATAATCTATTACTCCCTCGGTTTCTAAATGTTCTATACATTTTAGTTTAGCACGTATGTCAATGCACGTTTTGTTTTGATCATCTTTAATTATACATTAATCATAATTATTAAAATTATATATTACTGTAGTTTTCATCGAGACGAATCAAACAAGATCAATTTAAAAGATTCTTTGTGTTGTAAATAGTAAGATTCCAAATGTATACAACATTTAGGACGGTACAGAACCTACTACACTTAAGCACGTAGTTCCTTTGTTAAAAACAAAGTTACACTACTTCTTCAAACTCCTAATTTTGCTCCTCTTCTTCTCACTTTTGTTTCTGAACAATGACTCACCTCATTCCCAACTACATTGACTGGGTAATTAATTAGTTATACTCTTGATTATTATTTACTCGTTTTTTTGTTAGTATATGGTATGTGTTCGGTCATCATCATTGTGATTGTTTTGTTGTCGTTTGGCATTGGTTTTCAGGGGAGTCCCCTGGACTAACATTGAAGTAGCGGCAGGGGAGAATGTTAAGAGAAATTCGACGTTGATATGTGCATCAATTGTAGGTCAAACGGTCGACGAAATGCTTGTAAGTAACGAGAGCAAAGGAGAAGGTGCTGATTTAGTCGAGCTTCGGTTGGATTATTTGAACAGTTTGATCCACATTTTGATCTTGATGTTCTGCTTAGACATTTTGTTTGCCCACTTTGGTCCTTTCAGGTATTTTTTCACTTAAATTCCCTCTCTACGTTTAATTAATATGTAATTTCTACTACCCAACTATTTGTTAGTAGTTCGTTTATGTTTCATTTTTGTGTAAGTGGTACTAATTAAAACTAGAAGCTACACATTTATCTTCATTATTACTAATTCGGTCGATTGAACAAAAAGTAATGCGAATGATCCATTCGTTTCTAAAATTATATATATTTAGAATATTTAACATTATTTACAATTTTTCCTAATACATACTGAGCAAGTTGTATGTGTCTTGGTTCATCTCAATGAGTAATAATAGTATCAAATTGGCCAAAAATATACAAGTAATTTGTTTACTCCGTATTGTTTTGTTTAAATTTTGGTTTTTCATCATATTATATCTGTATTTAATCTCCATAAAACTATGAACTAATTGTAAGTTTCACTTAATCAATGGAGCTCCACACTTCTAGGTAATGACAACTTTTTGTCCTCCTGTATATGGTGGATTGTCCGAAGTTGGATTTTTATATCTATTATATTATACGGAAAAAACTTAGTCACCCGTCAGGTAGATTAGTCACTTTTATACAGCGTGGTATGGGTGTGATAATGGAAACCCATCCCAATCAACATATATTTTATGTTCACAAATAAAAATATTAACTAGTGTAGTTGAATAAATCTTGACAAATAGCTCGATCATCCCAGGTTCTCCTGAATCGAGAGGAAATTTTACCACTTGAGTTAATCCCTCACTCTCAATAGTGCATAAACCTGAAATCAAATAATTCTTTTATGTCAATGTCCTTGTTGCTCTCTAAGGGGGCGTGTTGGCGCACACACACTTAAAAAATCGAATAATGAAAATGTTTACTTAAGTCAAAATTACTCTTAAATACATTTCTTAAATATATACTCTCTCCGTTACGTATTACTTGGTATAAAGTGAAATTTTATGACAAAATAACGCGTCAATTGGTTAGACATGCTTATTGATGTTAACTATTTCCTTATTATTTAGCTATTATAGAGGTTGTATTTATCAAACTCCTAAAAAATGGAGATTGTAGTTTTTTTTTTTTGACGAGGGAGGGATTTAGTAAGGTTGTAGTAGCGTTTATGTAATTTCATCTGTTTTGAATTACCCGTTACATTTTCTATTTAGAGAAATTTCAAGATACTTGCTACATAAACTCCTRTTATTGGYAAAAAAACACTTTATATATCTTTCTCTTTTCACATGTGRTCCTTTTTAAATCTCTATCTCTTTCTTCTRTAAAATTGATCTAGGGCATGTTCGACAATAGTAGCYGTGTTAGTAGCTTTTAGRGGTAGAAATAGCGAGTAGTMGAAAAGCTAATAAGTAGTGYGAGAAGTAGCAGGRAGCGGASGAAACTAAATTTGTTAATATGAGTTTTCGACAAAAGTAARGGTTGTATTTATAATAMAAGAAAATTAATTATCAAGTACCTTTTTAATRTAATTAAACGCTAAAAGCTAAAATGTTACTCCTACTATCYTTTGAAAAACGTTATCTACTGCTCAAAARGTGACCTTGTCGAACAGTAATAAATTAARCAAATAARTTTTTAATCTAATAAAAACYCTAAAATTAAAAGTTACCTYAAAAAGCTACYCTYAACTGCCTTCTAACAATCCACAATTTTATAAAAGTGGTGACTAGTGAGTGCTACGAAACGAGGTAGTTATAAGTTATTATAAGTTAAATAGTCCTAAACTCCTACTCCGTAATTAAAAGTATTAGTGGTTGTGTATCACACAACACGTGATTCACATCCGGTCCTCGAAAGCCGCTAATATTACTGCAATCAATCTCAAAAAAAACACAATAATTTAATTGATTTCAGGGGGACATCTAGAAAAATATTTGTGGAAACAAAAGTCATCAGTGATGATTATTACTTGATTACTGAATGATAAATCGATAATGGTGAATCTTTAATATATTAATGGGAGTGATAGGGTGACTTTAAGGYTTGACAATCCTCCTAATATTGAATTTTCATTGGCTTAGAAAARATTAAAARCTTATTTTATAAATCATCTCTCTCTAATTTATTGCAAATATAATACGAAGTATTAATTTATTGTCTTATGTCTTAGAGGGTTGATAACCCTTAAAGTTGCTCAATCATTTTCGTATATTAATATATTAAATTAAAATCGACAATGTATGACTCTAGATCCCACTTCTGAACTCCCTATACAACTAAAAGACAATTATTGCCAAATATAATAATATGCATTTGCTAATAAATAATTCAAGTTTAATACGAATGATTAGACAAGTTAAAGGTGCATCTTTGAAATAAACGTGTTACATGACTGATGGCTACTCGTCCTGTAGTCTTACCGGGAAACATATGTGCTCCCCCGCCTATAAATTTTATACGAAGTATTTCCTTCGTATTAACCGTTACAATTTGAAATAAAGTAGAGAGAAAGACGTTTAATTATCACAGTTAATATGTTATGAAGGGAGTAATATAATTGATTGTACAGTATAATCACATTAAATTGGTAAGAACTCTCCTTCGATTTACAGAGATCCTTGTTGTATGATGATACAATGTGTAAAATGAGAGAGCGAGCTTGTACCATTCATCCCATAATACCATACATGAACATCTTTCCTTGTATTAATGAACCTAAAATTTTTCTGTCTTACTTAAATAGCCAATAATGTGTTCATTTATTCTACTTCCTTTAAAATTGTTTGCAACACAAAACTATTGTATACATATATTCGTTTATACAACAATCGATTGATAGAAGAAAGT
>SNQN01001999.1:22581-41026 GCA_008642245.1 Bassia scoparia | reverse complement strand
AAAAATATTGTATACATATATTCGTTTATTACAAACAATCGTTGATAGAGAAAGTATTATACCGATACACCAAGTACTTGTTTTTCTTTTACCATTCCTTTTTTTTTTCCTTTATCTTTTTGCTTATCATTTTATACGTAAACTTGGTTTGTAGACCAACATGGGAAGGAGGTCAATACGATGGTGATGAAGACGTGCGCCAGAACGCATTGCTTAGGGCATTGGAACTCGGAGCTGATTACATAGATATCGAGCTTAAGGTCTTTTTCTACCATATTTTAATTTTTAGTTTTTATGTGGTTCACGGTCGGTCCGCAAATTATTAGATACAATCCCCCATACCTAGCAAAATACAACCCCCTTCCCCTATCTTATGTGGCACATGATTTATTCCCCTCCCCCTATTATCTCTCACGCGTGATTTTCTTAAAAATAAAAAATAAAAAATCATTAATTAAATAAAATTAGATAGATATAAATATTTGACAACTAATAAAAGCAATAGAAAAAAGGCATGTGTATAATAGGGGGTTGTATCTTGCAATGTAGGGGCTTTGTATAATATAGACTTTGGGTAAAGGGTGCGATCGTCAAGGGCCCAAGGATGAAAAGGGGCCCAAGAAAAATTAGTTACTTTAATATATAATAATAATTGTTTCATTAATTCATAATTAGACCTTCTAATTCCTACAGTATACTTAGAGGTGATCATGGGCCCGGGTTTGGGCCGGGCTTGACATCGATATTGGGCTCGTAATCGGGCTCGAACCGGGCCTAGGTTCGACTCTAAAATCGTTGTCCAAAGTCCGAAATATTAGAGCGAGCCTAACGGGTTTTTCGAACTTTTTCGGACCGGGCCCAAAAATTAAACTAACACTTAAAAACTTACCGCCAAAGCCCGAAATACTAGATCGAGCCTAACGGGCTTTTCGGACTTTTTCGGGCCGAACCCAAAAATTAAACTAACACTTCAAACTTACCGCCAAAGCTCGAAACAAAAAAATAAAATAAAATCGGACCGGGCCGGGCCGATTTCGGGCCGAAAAATCATGTCCAAGGCCTGTAATTTTTTCGGGTCGGGCTTTAATTGATCACCTCTAAGTATACTCCCTATTATGGTAGAGATTAGGAGAGATAATACACATACACTAACCATTAGGAATAGAAAAATGAGGGAGAATGTGGGTCATTAGGAAAGATCACTAGTGGAGTGAGATTTATGGGAACCAATATGAGGGGGAATATTAGAAGAGTGTATGTGTAGCCTTACCTAGAGATTAGTGTCAAATACAAGTACTTCCTTCGTTTTTTTTAAATGCCCATTGTACATTTAGGGAAATTTTTCAAAAGATGCATTACTCTTCTTTTTTTTCCTTTTTTGGATTGGGGACCACACTTAAAATATTAATTAAACTCTCTTCTAGGGGTGAGCATGGTGCGATTTGGTGCGGTCTGGAGCCTAAACCGCACCATGCCACAATTTACCGCACCGCACCGCAAAAATTTCTAGACCGCAGAAAACCGCACCGCACCAAACCGCAAATTGCGGTGCGGTTTAACCGCTTTTCTTCATAATAAAACTCCAAAATATTCTATGTATTATTATATTACAAGTTTTTGTTTAATACATTAGAATACACTACTAAACACAAAGTCTTACAATAAAACACAAAAGTTAATTTAACGAAATTCATAATAATACATAAAAGAAATAAGAATGTTGTTTCCTCAAGACTGCATCAAGACATCTTTGACGATAAATTAGGATGTCATTTCCCGCTAGTCTCATGCTATGTCAATGACAATGTGAGCTAATCAAAACTTTGAGTATATAATTTACGGAGTATATATTTATATTTATATATTCTTCTACTTCTTTCTATATTTTGAAATTTTAGAAATTAGAATAATYAAAAAAATTGAAACTATTTTAAAAAATGCGATTTGCGGTTTGGTTTGGTTTTAAAAAATCTATAAACCAAACCAAATCGCAAAATTGCGGTTTAGGAAAAATATAACCCAAACCACATTTTTCAGACCGCAAACCAAACCAAACCGTCAAATTGAGGTCCGGTTTGCGGTTTCCCAAAAGATGCATCACTCTTCTTTTTTTCCTTTTTTGTATTGGGGACCACACTTAAAATATTCATTAATCTCTCTTCAATCACTCTTTTTTGTGGGGATCACATAACTTTTCCCACTAACTTCATTAAAATATTCATCAATACACTTACTTTAACCTCTTTTCTCTCTTTTTTTGACCCCACTTATATTATTAATATATCCATTATCAATTTATTCTCGGTTTCCGAATTTTCACAATGGAATAAAAAGCAGAGAAGTATAATTAAAACAAGTAGGCTTAAGTTAGAAATTTTCAATGAAATTGTTGCCATTATATTATTGTAAAAGTGATTTTGAGAATTTTTTATCTTATGATAAATTTGTGGTATTTTGTTCCATAATTAATGCGTATTTATAAGTTTGACTTTTTTTACCCATAAATTTTTTCTAACAAGGTCTAATATTTTACCATGGCTCGCGAAATGTCCTGTAACGATGTTGTAAATATTATTGTGGGCATGGTTTCACAAAGTAATGACTCTTTCTGATTAAGATGTTGTTTGAATGATACTAATAGGAGGGGTAATTGTAGTATTGATCTATTGAAATTTTTCTGCGGAATTAAACTAATACGTAAAGGAACAATGGCAAGATAAAATTTGCACAGAAACTTCTTGGCACAATAGAAGAAAAAAACTCGACCACTAGGATTTTAACTCAAGACTTTCACTAAATAAGCAACTCGTACAAATCCTATATGAATCGCCAATGATTCACTAAGAATCGAGTTCAATAACAGTTACTCTAATTGTTGAACTCACTGACTTCGCGAAAATTTCTCTTTTTCTTCAAGCTTAATCAATATCCTAATCAGTACTCTTCTCAGCTTCATCAAAGCTTGATTATAGATTATTCAAATTCCCTCATCAAAACCAAACTTTCAGAAGATTAAACTTGATGGCAACTTGTTTGGAACAAGGAAATAATTAGATTAGTGTTTAATTACTCTGTTAGCTCTCAGAGTTGCTTTTAGTCCAGTCCAATTTTTTCAAACATCTTAAATAACAGGTGTTGATTATAGTTTCAAAATCTTTTTCCTAAGAAAAGTAATGTGTTCCATATTCACCAGTTACCATGATCCCATTAACATTAAGTACTGAACTATATATATACTAAAACACTTACGTGTTCCTGAACACCATACTAATCCAACTTTATCACTACCTGTTATTGTTAGTAGAATGAAAGTGAATTTATTTGTTTTAAAGATATTTTCGCAAACATTTATGAAACATTTGAAGTATATTATTTTTATAATAAATCTTTTGTAAAGATAAAATTAATTTAATCATAAACATTTATCTACTAATATTTATGTCAAATAAATATTATTACATGGAGTGTGATATAATAATATCCATTCTTAGATTGGACTTATCTTGTATTGGACTTGTACTTGATGATTGAGACTTTAACTTGCTTCCTTAGTTTGTCTAATTTCTTGCACTTGTCGAAACTCCTTCACAATTTTCACAAAGATATGTCCTAACACACGTAGAGAAAAGATTAAAATGTTTTGGCCTTCTTGATTTATTATTATATCAAAGGGTTAACAAAAGTTTTTGGTAAAAAATTAATACGGATGAACTCAAATGTGATCATGGAAGATAAAAAGGGTGGGGGGGGGGTGTTAAACTGGCCAATTAATATTTTATTTATTCCGGTGAATTAGTGACATTTTTGTCTAATAAAAAGAGTTGTCATTGCTAATGAAGGTAGCGAATTTTCGATTCGATATGGATGGAGATTAAAAGGACGATTTCATGTCTTTCCATAATCAAAACACCTCTGTTGAGAATTTAGGAGTTTGCTGAAGATACAGGTATGGTGTGACATTGTCAAAATTGCAACTATGGGCTGCATTACTGGATAGCGCACATTTGCAAGTACTCACTTATTCTCAGTGCATCTATACTAAATATTCCGGATCACCCATGCAAACGCATTTCATTCAGTTCAGTAAATCTGTGTCCAAGAAAAAGGACTGAATGTTCTTACTAAGCACATTTATTATAGTTTGCAAGGTTACGATTATCGGAATTACAATGGATGAAAAAGACTAATGCAGGAGTATCACACCAAATTGGAGATATTCATTCGAAAACCGTTGAGGTGGAGATCATGTAGCCTGGAACAATGACATAAAAGACCCTTGGCTTGTATTATTTCGACAGATAGGGCAGACTACGAAATCTTGGAGTCATGGAATACAATTGCACAAGCAAGAGCCCCATCTATCAACGCCGCATTCAGTCCGGTCGGGTTTAAGGCATTTGCCTGTGTTGATGTGTTTTCTAGTTTTGGAGACGTATTCATTCGTGATTTGTTGATATTAGGTATATTTTGACTCGGGTATTTTTTTTGTCGAAACTCTGTTGTAATAATAGTCCCTGCATGGTCCTAATGCAGCTACGAACAATACCTACAAGTAGTGCTTGAATGTTTGCTGAAGGAGGTGATCCAATGGCAAGGTATAAGTGTTTCAGTCTAACGTTTTTCATCAACCATTGTTTTTTAAGAATTATTACACTCTATTTACTGACGAGGTTTGTATGTAAAGTTTAAATTCCGCCCCATTTAAAGTGTTTCGGCTAGTAACTCTTCGCAAAATAATCTGTATTTAAAATTTTTCACTCGTAAATGTTAATTTATAACAATCGATTTGTTCTAGCAATTGAGCTTAAGTATGATCAAAGAGATCACGACGAACTAATAGGTTACAACATTGACTAATGGGAGATCTTGGCTATTGAAGTAAGGATTACGAGTTTGTATGTTATAACATATACAGAGTATAATATTGTAAGTCATGATTCTATTCACTATTTTTTTGTTTAGCAATAATATCATGGTATAATAGCTGCATATTATTATTGTTAATTTCGTTTAGGTAAAAATGCTCACATGTGAGTTACACATCGTGCTGGTAGAACCATGGTGTCGTCGGAAGCTGGTGGTGCGGAAAGGCATTGCCTATGGTGGGAGAATACAGGGCTAGGATTGTTATAAGATTCATATAATTAGAGTAAGATAAACAACCTGGCAAATATCTGGAATTTATCTTGCGAAACCAGCTGGATTGTTTTGTGGAATATAAAAGGAAGCTCTTCGAGCAATTACATTTATTTATACCATGTTTTTTTTTTTTTTTTTGTGATGTACATGTTGATTACATGCTTGTGCTAATCATAAAGTTATAAAGATGCTGGTGTTGTTGAAGTTTGCTTCATGAAAAGCAGAAGGATTTAGCAGTAGAGGTAGGGGATAAGTTCATACATTACAGACTAGATTTTGCTCGGAAAGGAAAGGATATTGGGAATCTACACTGTTTGAATGCATCTCATATCAAAGATGGTCATTCAAGGTTATTTTCCTATCTTATTTGCATAGTAAGCTCGTGAATCTAGATACATTTCTTTACTATTTTCTGTTTAGGTAATTTAACTGATTGTCATCCTTAAATCACTGAAAAGATATGTGCTATGCATGTAAATCAGTTTTGTCTCCAGTCATACTCTAGTGCAGATTTGTCAATTTTGCTATCAAGTCTAACTTACCGCAATTTTTGATAGTTTAATCTTGCAGGAAAGCTCTAAAGCATTATATCTCTTGTATGTGAGCTAATTACACCAATGTTAAACAGCAACTAATCTGAAGGAGCTCAAACCTTCCGGGCGCGACGATTGTTTATAAGGAATATGTTTCATCAATCAAGTCATTATAGCATTGTGAAAAATTCACTGGTTTAGAGGGTATAGCTAGATATGTTATCATTTAGAATTTTTTCAATGTTGTGTCTAACATTGTTAACATTCAGTAGTTGCTTACTATTGATTTTTTATCACTCGCAAAGAAACTATGATGAAAGTGTTGGAGAAAACTATACTCTGTCGAATGCATTCATGAAGTCTCGTGCATGACGTATGTATGGTAAGACAAAATAAGTACCCACAAGTTATTTATTTAGACACATTTTTGACAATCGTCACATGAATTCTTTGTATAGAATCAAAGTCAATATATATAAAATGGTGATCTATATACAATTACTAAAAGTTCTCTTCAAATGAAGATAACTTTCTTATTTATTGACTTATGCACTTGTTGCATCTCGGGACTTAGCAAGTTTGAGGTTGCATACCGCATCCAACATATGAATCGATGCCTTTAATCAAGCGACCGACTCACACAGCTCTGCTAAGGTTATTACCGATTGCTATCAATTGATCATGATGGAAGGAGAATTTATTGATAGTTCTACCTATTGAGCTACGGGAATAATATACTATCTATATTTGATATCCCGTAAAAGGCTTATTTCCGCATGGAGTCTGCGTCATAACTAGCAAGTAGCAAGGCAACTTCAGAGATCAATGGAAACACTTGATGCTGCATTTAGATGATGAAAAAGCATTGAATATAGTGTATATTCTAAAATTAAGAAGAAACATGAATAGATTGAGTGAAGACTTTGGGCCTTGTCAATTAACATTCGGGTGAAAGGCCCATTATCTCTGTTAATGCCATTACTGATATCCATTATTTAATGCGCATAATTCTATTATGGCCGGACATGGCTTATCTGGTCCGACAAATGTTTTCCGAAACTAGAAATGTTATCTCACATGTAAAATGTTCATTCAGAAATGTAATGTATTATTGAAACTGAACACTTATATTTCGAAAAAATGAACATTTTATTTTCGGAATATACATTTTAATTCGAAATGAACATTGTCTGGACTGCATGGTCGGACATAATAGACTATTGTTGATTAGTTCTCGGACAAATTCGTGTTCGGGTGTTTTATCCGTTCCGAGGCACAATGGTTGACCCCAGCCCAATTTCATATCACCAATTCGCCTTATGTATCTTGGGTATACCTTGCAAATTGATTGGTCAAGTTGGTATCAGTCGGTCAATATCAGGTTTCAATCATTTTTAGGTCGGTCATTTTTCGATAACAAGTCGAATTTCTTTGTTTATGACTCAAAGTTTTCGTTAATAGGTCGATCAATTAGTCATTTTTTTTTTAAAAAAAAATAATTTTTTCTTCGATATTTCGCAAAATATAGACCAAATATTAGGATTTTTGAAGCTAAAAATTCAAAAATTGGTAATACTAACTATTTTTTTTTTCGAACTACTTCCTTGGTTTCTTTTTTATTGCAACTAGTGAACTTTTACACTAGTTACATTTTGACTTCAACTAATATTAGTAAATTTGTACATAATTAAACACATATTCAAATGATTATATTAGGCCAATCGGTCAAATTGATCGGTCAGGTCGGACAACATTCTAAAACGAATTTTCGGTTTTGATCAAAACGAYTTTCAGATTCTATATTTGTTTTCATAACCCTGTTTTCCGGGTTCGATATGGATTCGGGTTTAGTTTTGTCAMGTATAATCTTGGGTTAATGAAAAGCATAATTTCAAAATTAAATTTCCATTGTTTGGGTGTAGGTAATTAGGGCTGGGTAAAAATTGAATAGAAAGTAAAATATCCCTCAAAATTTMATTTTTCTAAAGTATATCTCCATTAATTTRTTGGTTCATAATAAATCCCTAAAATCAAGTTTTATTACGTGAATTAACCTCAATGATTAATTTAACCAAAACATGTGGTTAAGTACAAATTAGGACTGTTCAGGTATGGCTGAGAGGGTTAATTCAGGTATGGCTGCAATTAGGAATGTTCAGGTACCCACGAATCTYAATAGGGCTCAAATCGCTACCACTAGCACAACAGCTGTGAGAGCAACTAACCTTATTCGCGAATTCACTGCATCCCTACAAATTGTGCAAAAGGGTATCCTTTGTTGTTGAATTTGGGTGTTATTGCTACTCAAATTCAGCAAAAGAAGAAGAAAATCAATTACATCAATACCAAAATCAACACCCAAATCAGATAACAACATAAGAGCAACCCCAACTTCTTTAAGAATTCGCAAACCACCACCCTCGAGGCTGCAAATAGATGGGGGGGGGGGTTCGAATTCGTGTGGTGGTGAGTTGCAATGGTGGTTGAGGGTAGTTGTAGGATGTGGGTGTTTGAAGGAGTGGCTGCCTTTTGCGGCAGTGTTATGTCTAGGTGGTGGTGGGTGACTGGGTGTTGGTGGAGAAGAAGGTGGTTAGAATGATTTGGGGAAATTTAACCATGATTAAACCTCAATTGAACTTTTGGTTATATTGTAGAAGGATATAAACTTTAGGGATTTATTATAGACCAAAAATTAATGGGTTATATCTTGGAAAAATCAAATTTTGAGGGTATTTTGTAGAATTCCCAAATTAAATTAGTTTTCTCGTACGTTTTTTCATTATTACGAAAGTTATTTTACTCTTTTAAATTAAGTTTACAATTTTTTGCAAACCAGGCCAAGTGTCAGTTTACTCCAACTTATTTTAAATACAGATTCTTAACTAATCTCTTTCTATTATATATTATTCATTTAAGTTCAGTTCGATTACGTCAAAGTAAACGTTTCCGGTAGTGTAAAATAAATATGTTGGAAAAATGTTTCTAGGAATGGAAAATGTATCACACCTTACTAAACGGGATATGTATGGACGGAACAAAAACGATTTGCCTTGATGTTTGGTTGTCATTGTCATTTTCTTGTGAACGCTTCTCCATTTCATAATACTCCATACTTGAAAGTTGAACATAGAGAAATGAACAAATTCAATCATGTATAGGAGATGGAAAAGGTCATCGGACAAATTATCTATACTAGAGAGGAGAACTAGCTAGAAGGGAATTAAAGTGTCAATATGTATTTTTGTTTTTTTTTTTTACTAAAAGAAGTAATGTTGTACTCCCTTCGTATTTATTAGTTGTTCCAATTTTATTTTGTGGTGTTTTCAAATTGTTGTTCCAAACCAATTAAAATAACTTTTTTTTTTTACTTTTTACTATTTTATTTACATTTTTTACCTATTTTATTTACATATAACATTAATGAATTACTCTTTTCTAAAGTCAACATTCATTACTTTACCCAATCTATTTACCCTAAATTACTTTTCCAAAAAATTCATTCACACATTTACTCTTTTACCTAACTTAATCAACTATTTTATTCTAATTTACACAACTATTTATCTAATTCAATCGACTCTTAATACCGTGTCAAATGGTTATGGAACATTTCAAAAAACGAAGAGAGTAAGTATTATATAAAAAGTTGTCAAAAACAAATTTGAGGGGCTGTGTGCCAAGTCACAAGTATGAATCTCTCTATCCATCAATTGGTATTTTTTTATGCAAGAGTGAGGAGACCTCAAACAATAAAAATAAATAACAAAAAACAAACTATGTCTACATTAACAACCCTAACTTGAGCTAGCTTTCTAACATCGTCTTCAAAATTTGCAGCAAACAGCAATAGGGTGACTGCCTTCAATTATGGACTCCTTTGAAATACTCCTTGGTTGGCAAGAAAGTCAGCGACACGGTTCGCCTCTCTAAGCAGTGACCTATAGTCACCTCCAAGCTTTTCTTGTGTATTAATCCTTGCATACTCGAACTAGATTCAGTTTGGAACCATTGTAGCATCTTCTTCTTTCAACATTTGAACGCAACACCACCTATCCATTCTAATCATGAGTTTTTTAATTTGGGGGAGTCAAGCTATCTCTAAACCCTTTTTAAGCGCCATTAGTTCAGCTCTATAGAGGTACAACACCTAATTGCATGGAGAGAATCTGAGGCATTTGCCGTGTGATCACGAAAGACCCCTCCAGAGTCCAAACCTAGCTTCATCAGGGCAACTCTTTGCGACTCCATCAGTGTTGAGCATTAGATACCCATAAGGGGAGCAGTCCAAGCTACAAGAATTTTCTGCTTATGCATGAGGATATTATTGATGCGTTCAACACGAGCAAGAGCCTGCTCAACTTCTTTTCGTTGGCTAGAATGAAGCATACCTTATTAAATTGCGGGATATCTCCATAGCCAAAAGTGGATTCATTTCTCCATTTCCATAGCCCACAAGTGGCTTTAGAAATTGTACTTCCAATTACTATGGGGTATAGCACTGGTTCTTTGAGAACAAAGCTGAGCCATTCTTGTATTGTAAGAGCATCGAAGAAATGCTTTGAGTGCAGGAGGCAAATAAAGTTTCTCCCATATTTGATGTTGTCTTGCAATCATATAGACGTGAAGGCAAGACTCTAATTTACCTGTACACAACTTTCAAGCACCATCATCAGTTAGGCCACGACTCACTCTATTAGCTTTACATAGGATTTTGTCATGCATGGCTAGCCATAGAAAGAAACGAATGCAATTTTGGCACGTGGCAAACCACACCAAACCCTAATGTAGGTCATGTGCAAAGGATTAAGAATTTGATCGGTATATAAGTAGAATCAATGGTAATCCTACCATTACTCGATCCATTCACGAAAAAACCATCTTCAAGTCCAGTAGACTGGTTCGACCATCAAAAGATTGGATTAACTTTAGGCTGTACAAAAGTAGCCCAAAATGTTCCATTTCCATCCTAAATTTATATCCCACATTTCGTTAACAGTGGCTCCAAGAAATAGGAATTTCCTTAATAGTAACCTCACTTAGAGCATAATTCGCAAGTCGCAACCCAATGGTGGTCCCAGCATAAGGTTTGACATCCAGTTCCTATATCCCTTTGAGCACCTACTCGAATTAAATGAGTATTTTTCCACAATGCCTTACTATAGATTGGATGARTGATTTTTGCTTGTAKACATATTGATGTCGCATCTTCCATGGTAATATGTGCTACGCAAGACCCGGCCCATGAGACCCATGACCATAGAGAGTGTGGTTCTGTGAGTACTCTTCATCCGAGTTTAGATAATAAAAAAAAGTCGCATTTGTTTGCATCATCGATCCCATTAGAAGTCCACTATTTTCTTTAGGATGTTGCACACTCYGACATATTCAACTCGTTATAAATATGGRGTCTCTCATTAATGGGTGTATTTTTGCTAAATAAAACCTTTTGACTTAGCGCATACAGCTCACCTGCTCTCGAAAAGCCTGGCAAAATTGGTTAAGGCAGTTTTGGATCACTTATCCTGTTCCATGGAAGCTTCAGTAAAAATGACCACGTCATCGGCAAAAAAGAAGTTTGAAATTAATGGCCCGTTATTTTGAAGCCGAATTGGCTTCCAAATGCCTCGAAAGATTGCATCTCTAATGATGTGGTTCAACCATTCTATACACATTACAAATACTTATGGTAACAAGGAGTCACCTTGCTAAATTCCTCGACTCAGTTTAAACTCATCAGAAGGTTCTCCATTCCAAAGAACCCTCATTGAAGCTAAGGGGTGGTGATACATTCCATTGAGACATTGATGAGATGCCGAGGTAATCGCATTAACCCTAAAGTTTCTTGAATGAAAGTCCACTTTGATCTGTCGTATGCTTTTGCAAGATCAATTTTGATCACCGTGAAACCTTGTTTGCCTTGTTTCAAGAACATTGAGTGGAGAACTTCTTAAAAGACGACAATATTGTAAGTTATTTGTCTACCGTGTACATAGGAACCTTGTGTTGGAGAAATTAAACGAGGTAGCGCCACTTTGATTCTTTGCATGATAAGCTTGGTAATTATTTTATACACCACATTATATAGAGAGATCGGACGAAATTGCTTTGGAGACTCTGAAGCTTCTACTTTCGGAATGAGCACCAAGAATGTATCATTTAGAGAATTTGGGGTACCTTCTTTCTCCTTCGAGAACGTTGAGAATAGTGAGGCACACACTTAGATCAACCAGCCCAATTTTTTTTTTWAAAAAAAAGCATTTGAAATCCGTCAGGTCCAGGTGCTTTGAGAGCTCCCATATGCCTTACAACATTCCAAACTTCTTCCTTCGAGAATGCACGAATTAACTCTTTTCATTCATTGCTGGGAAAATCAAGATATTTAACACGYGCATGGAGAGTCAGTTACCTCCTGATTATCATCAGTAAAGAACTCTTGAAAAAAGGTCATAACATAATTTTTTACCTCAGCACGTTCTATGATCCACTTGTCATCATGATTTTTAAAGACCACAATTCTGTTACGCCATCATCGAGTAATGGTTGAGAGGTGAAAAAAGTTAGATTATATTCAGCAGCATAATTATTTAGGTGACTCCACAACTCTTGGCATTTTGGTGGGTTGGGACCAGGGGCGGACGCAGGATTTGAAAAATGGGTATGCACCATACAACGGAARAAAAATTTTAGGTTCATCGGGTCGGGTCGGTTACAAATAAATAAAGTAATAACGGAAATTATAATGTCATACATATGTCAAATTGTCAATCTTCAAATACAATAAAATCATATAAAATAAATACTTAAAACTATTACAATTGTTGTCTACGAGTTTTCATATTTTGAAATCGTTGAACAATCGATTCCAAACTAACGTTTACAAACAAATCCTTTTCAAGATAAGTTACTAAACAATCATTCAACATTTGATCTCCCATGCTATTTCTCAACTTAATAAGGTGAAATAAGCATATGAATTTTGGCCTAAATCATTTTTGTTCCTATTAAATATTTAAATTAATTAAATCAGAATNGGGGGGGGGGGGTGTTAAACTTGGCCAATTACATAATCTTTTCTTTAATTCCGGTGAATTTAGCTTGACATTTTTGTACTAATGTAACAAGGTGTCGTCATTTGCCTAATGAAGGTAGCAGACGAATTTTTCGATTCGATTGATGGAATGGAGAATAAGAAGACTGCATTCATCGTCTCTTCCCATAATTTCCAAAACACCCCTTCTGTTGAAGAATTAGGAGATCTTGCTGCAAGAATACAGGCTACTGGTGCTGACATTGTCAAAATTGCAACTACTGCAGTCGACATTACTGATAGCGCACGCATTTTGCAAGTACTCACTTATTCTCAGGTGCATATATATAAATACTCGGATCACCTATGCACACGCATTTCATTTCAGTTCAGTAAATTCTGTCGTCCAAAGACTAAAAKGGACCGTGAATGTCTTAACTTAAGCACCACATGTATATATATTTGCAGGTTCCGATGATCGGAATTACAATGGGTGAAAAAGGACTAATGTCAAGAGTACTCAGCCCGAAATTTGGAGGATATCTCACATTCGCAAGCCTTGAGGGTGGAGGATCATGTTCAGCCCCTGGACAACCCACATTAAAAGACCTCTTGGACTTGTATAATTTTCGACAGATAGGGACCGACACGAAAGTCCTTGGAGTCATGGGAAATCCAATTGCACATAGCAAGAGCCCTCATCTATACAACGCCGCATTCAAGTCCGTTGGTTTTAACGGCATCTATTTGCCCTTGTTGGTTGATAGTGTTTCTAGCTTTTTGGAGACGTATTCATCGCCTGATTTTGTTGGATATAGGTACATATTTTTGACTCGGTAATTTCTTTTTTTTTTCGTCGAAAACTCTGTTGTAAATAATCAAGCCCCTGGCATGGTCTAATGCAGCTACACAATTCCTCACAAGATAGCTGGGCTTGAATGTTGCGACGAGGTTGATCCAATCGCCAAGGTATAGTGTTTCAGTCTACGTTTTCATCAACCATTGTTTTAAGAATTTATTAACATCCTCTATTTACTGACGAGGTCTTGGTCTAGTGGTAAAGTTTAAATCTCCCGCCCCCATTGTAAAATGTTTCYGCCTAGTAACTCATTCGCATAAAAAATAATCCTGTATTAAAATTTAGTTCACCGTACCATGTCTAATTTATRAGAACATRGATMTTGTTCTAGGCAATTGGAGCTATAAGTTGTATGATCAAGAGACCATTCGACGGTAAACTAATAGGTTACAACATTGACTACATGGGAGCTCTTGCGGCTATTGAAGAAGGATTACGAGGTTTGTATGTTATCAATCATATTACAGATATATCAATTGTAGTATAACGTCGATCTCCCTATGTCACATTTTTTGTTGGCATAATATCATGTTTGTAACTAGCTGCATTTATTATTATTGCCGTCTAATTTCGAATCTTTAGGTTCAGGAATGCTACAGTGAGTTCATCGTGGCTGGTAGACTCATGGTTGCTCGTGGGCTGGTGGTGCAGGAAAGGCACTTGCTATGGTGAAAATCCAAGGGCGTAGGATTGTTATAAACAGATTCAATAATGGTAAGATCAAACCAACTGGCACTTATTGGGAATTATTAGTTGCTTGCGAAACCAAGCTGGATTGTTTGTGGAACTATAAAACGGAAGGCCTTGAGCAATGTACAATTTAATTCATACATTTTTTTTTTTATTGTTTTGTGATGTCACCATGTTGATTTAGCACTTGTGTTTGCTTTCAATCAATAAAGTATAAAGATGCTGGTTTTTGTTGATGTTTGCATTCAATAGAAAAATAGCAGAGGATTTTAGCGAGTAGAGTTAGGCCGGAAAAGTCATACCGATTTACAGAACTAGATGATTGCTCCGGCAGAGGAAATGATATTGGGCATGCTACAACTCGTTGGAATGCAACCTCATATTCACAAGATGGTCATATATCCAAGGTCTATTTTTTTCTATCTATATTTGCATATTAGCGCTCGTTGAATTCTCATAATTTTTCAACTTATGTTTCTGTTTAGTTCAAATTTTACTGTAATTTGTCAGCTTAATTCACTCGAAAAGAATATGCCTAGTGCCACTTATATCAGTTTGCCAGTCATACTTTCTAGTGCAGATTTCGTGCCAAATTTTCAATATTCAAGTTCAACTAATCCTGCAAATTTGGCATATTCTATTATCGTTGCAAGAAAGCCTCTAAAAGTTACTTCTCTTGTATTTGATGCAATTAGCACCAAGTTACAAACTCTTGAAGGAAGCTCAAAAATCGGGCGCACACATTGTTTGTGGAACAGAAATGGTTCATTGCAATCAAGCCTCATACAATTTGAAAATCACTGGTTTAGAAGGTATGCTAGTATGTTTTACAGTAGAATTTTCAAAGTCGTTGCAAAATTGTTACATGTTTCATTGTTGTGCTTACATGATTGTTTAATTACAGCCCCTAAGGAATCTATGAAGAATGTTTGGCAAGGAACACGTGGTTACCTGTTTTCGAATGCATAAATTTTCGTGCATTCCGGTTGTATGAGTTAACTATTGAAGCTAGTTATAGAGTTGACATTAAATTTTGACAATGTACAATAAATCTGTAAGTTATGAAATCAGACCTTATTTATATGAATAAATGGTGATCTATTATACTTTACTAAAAGTTTTTCAAATATAGATGCTGCCTTATTTTTGGTTTGCAAACTTGTTTTGGATCTCGCGGACTTAGCAGTTTGGTGTGCTCACATCAACATATGAGTCGATGCTTTAATCAGACACCCGATCAAAACTTGCTAAGGTATCAGGCATCTGGCGTCTAATTATCATTGGAAGGAGAAATTATTGATAGTTCTAAATTGGGCTCGGGAATAATATATATTTATGGATTTGATTATCCGTAAAAGACCTTTTCGCAATGGGAAGTCCGTGCCTCCATAACTTATGCAAAGTAGCAAGGTAGAATATCAGAGATCAATGGAAACCCTTGAATGGGTGGCAGTAGATGAGTTGAACGCCATTGGAAATACTAGTTGTAATATATATATTACAGACAAGATGAATAGATGAGTGATAACGGAACTCTTTGGGCCCTTGGTCCAGTAAACAGTTTTCGAGGTGAAAGGCCCATTATCCCTTGGTTAAGCCATTACTGATAATTCCTTTATTTATGCGGCAAATTCTATATGGTCCCGGGCATGGTCTTATCAGGTCCGGACAAATGTTCGTGTTTCCGAAACTAGAAATGTTCATCTAACATGGTAAATGTTCATTTTCAAAATGCTAAATGTTCATATCATGATGAACATTATATTTTCGAAAAATGAAACATTTCTAATTTTTCGGAACTAAACATTTCTAAATTTCGGAAATGAACAATTTTGGTCTGGGACTACATGTCCCGGGACCATAATAGACCTAATTGGTTATTTAATGTTAGCTCTGGACCAAATTTGTTCGGGTGTTTTATTTCGTCGAGGCACAATGGTTGACCCACCAATTTCATATCCAAATTCGCCTTAAATGTATCTTGGGTATACTTGCATTGATTGGTAAGTGGTCTCAGTTCTGTCAATATCAGGTTTCAATCTTATTTTAGGTGTCATTTTCATAACAGTCGAATTTTTGGTTTTTGATCAAGAGTTTTCGTTAATTGTCGATCATTATCATTTTTTTTTTAAAAAAAGTAAATTTTTTCTTCGATATTTCGCAAATTATAAGACCAAATATTAGATTTTTGAAGCTCAAATTCAAAATTGTATACTACACTATTTTTTTTCGAACTACTTCCTTGGTTCTTTTTTATTGCATAGTGAGCTTTTTACACTAGTTAACTTTGATTCAACTATATTAGTAAATTCTGTACATAATTAATCACATATTCAATGAATATTTAGGCCAATCGGTCAATCTGATGTAGTCGAACATCTAAAACGATTTTCGGTTTTATCAAACGAATTTCGCATATCTATCATTGTTTTCAAATAACCCTGTCTTTCCGGTCGATATGGATTTGGGTTACAGTTTTGTTCATGTTAAATCTTGGTTAATAAAAGCATATTAAATTAAATTTCCATTTTTGGTGTACGGTCATGGGCTGGGTAAAATTGAAGAAAGTAAAATTCCTAACAATTTGATTTTTAGTAAAGTTTCTCCTTAATTCTTGGTTCATAATAATCCTAAATACAGTTATTAACGGTACTTAACTCAATGATTAATTTAAACAAAACTGGTGCGTTAGTACAATTAGGACTGTTCAGTATGGCTGGAGGTTAATTCAGGTTGGCTGACATTAGAATGTTCAGCGTAAGCAAACCACGAAATCTAATAGGGCTCAATCGCCCCCCCCTACCAACTAGCACACAGCTGTGAGAGAACTAACCTTATTCGCAGAATTCCTGCATCTACAATTGTGCAAAAGGGTATCCTTTTGGTTGTTAATTTGGGTGTTATTGCTATTCAAATCAGCAAGAAGAGAAATCAAATTACATCATACCAAATCAACACCAATCAGATAACAACATAAGAGCAACCCCAACTTCTTTAAGAATTCGCAAACCAACCACCTCGGAGCTGCAATTAGATGGGGGGGGGGTTCGAATTCGGTGGTGGTGAGGTCAATGGTGGTTGAGGCGGGTATTGTAAGAGTGGTGGTGTTTGGAGATGGCTGCCTTTTGCGGCAGTGGTTATGTCTAGTGGTGGTGTGGGTGACTGGGTGTTGGTGGAGAAGAAGGGTGGGTTAGAATGATTTGGGAAATTTAACCATGATTAACCTCAATTGAACTTTTGTTATATTGTGAGAAGATATCAAACTTTAGGGTTTATTATAGACCAAAAATTAATGGGTATACTTTGGAAAAATCAAATTTTGAGGGTTTTTGTAGAATGTCCCAAATTAAATTAGTTTTTCGTACGTTTTTTCATTATTACGAAAGTTATTTTACTTCTTTAAAATAAGTTACAATTTTTTGGGCAAACCAGCCAAGTGTCAGTTTACTCCAACTTATTTTAAATACAGTTTTAACCTAATCTCTTTCTATTATATTATATTCATTTAAGTTCAGTTCAGTTACGTCAAAGTAAACGTTTCCGTAGTGTAAAATAAATATTGTGGAAAATGTTTTCTAGAATGGAAAATGTATCACACCTTACTAAACGGGATATGTATGGACGGACAAAAACGATTTGCCTGTGTTTGGTTGTCATTGTCATTTTCTTGTGAAACGCTTCTCCATTTCATAATCTCATACTTGTGAAGTTGAAACATAGAGAAATGAACAAATTCAATCATGGTATAGGAGTGGAAAGGTCATCGGACAAATTATCTATACTAGGAGGAGAGACTAGCTTAGAGAGGGAATTAAAAGTGTCATATGTATTTTTTTTTTTTTACTAAAGAAGTATGTTACTACCCTTCGTATTTATGTTGTTCCCAATTTTTTTTGTGGTGTTTCAAATTGTTGTTCCAAACCAATTTAAATAACTTTTTTTTTACTTTTTACCTATTTATTTCATTTTTTAACCTATTTTATTTACATTAACATTAATGATTACTCTTTCTAAAGTCAACATTCATTACTTACCAATCTATTTACCCTAAATTACTTTTTCCAAAAAAAATCATTCACACATTTACTCTTTTACACCTAACTTAATCAACTATTTTATCTAATTTACACAACTTTTTATCTAATTCAATCGACTCTTAAATACCGTGTCAAAATGGTTATGAGAACATTTCAAAAA
>SNQN01001999.1:0-22556 GCA_008642245.1 Bassia scoparia | reverse complement strand
CATACCAAATCAACACCCAATCAGATAACAAATAAGAGAACCCCAACTTCTTTAAGAAGTCGCAAACCAACCACCCGGAGCTGCACAATTAGATGGGGGGGGGTTCAATTCTGGTGGTGTGAGGTTCAATGGTGTTGAAGGAGGGTAGTTGTAGGATGTGGTGGTGTTTGAGAGATGGCTGCCTTTTGCGGCAAGTGGTATGTCTAGTGGTGGTGTGGGTGACCTGGTGTTGGTGGAGAAGAAGTGGGGTTAGAATGATTTGGGAAATTTAACCATGATTAACCTCAATTGACTTTTGTTATATTGTTAGAAGATATCAAACTTTAGGGATTTATTATAGACCAAAAATTAATGGGATATACTTTGAAAAATCAAATTTTGGGGGTATTTTGTAGAATCCCCAAATTAAATTAGTTTTTCGTACGTTTCATTATTACGAAAGTTATTTTACTTCTTTAAATAATATTTTACAATTTTTTGGGCAAACCAGCCAAGTGTCAGTTTACTCCAACTTATTTTAAATACAGTTTTAACCTAATCTCTTTCTATTATATATATTCATTTAAGTTCAGTTCAGTTACGTCAAAGTAAACGTTTCCGTAGTGTAAAATAAATATTGTGGAAAATGTTTTCTAGAATGGAAAATGTATCACACCTTACTAAACGGGATATGTATGGACGACAAAAACGATTTGCCTTATGTTTGGTTGTCATGTCATTTTCTTGTGAAACGCTTCTCCATTCATAATCTCATACTTTGAAGTTGAAACATAGAGAAATGAACAAATTCAATCATGGTATAGGAGTGGAAAGGTCATCGGACAAATTATCTATACTAGAGAGGAGAGACTAGCTAGAGAGGGAATTAAAAGTGTCAATATGTATGTTGTTTTTTTTTTACTAAAGAAGTATCTTTACCCCTTCCTATTTTTAGTTGTTTCCCAATATTTTTTTGTTGTTTCAAATTGTTGTTCCAAACCAATTTAAAATAACTTTTTTTTTACTTTACCTATTTATTACATTTTTTACATATTTTATTTACATTAACATTAATGATTACTCTTTCTAAAGTCAACATTCATTACTTACCAATCTATTTACCCTAAATTACTTTTTCCAAAAAAAATCATTCACACATTTACTCTTTTAACCTAACTTAATCAACTATTTTATCTAATTTACACAACTTTTATCTAATCAATCGACTCTTAAATACCGTGTCAAAATGGTTATGAAACATTTCAAAAAAGAAGAGATAAGTATTTATAAAAGTTGTCAAAAACATTTGGCTGTTCCTGCAATGTCACAAGTATGAATTCTTATGCCATCAATTGTATTTTTTTATGCAAGAGTGAAGCGCTCAAACAATTAAAAATAAATAAACAAAAAATATTGAGCTACATTTAACACCTAACTTGAGTAGCTTACTATCGTCTTCAAGAATTGCAGCAAACAGCAATTAGGGTGATGCCTTCAATTATGGACTCCTTGATCTCTTGTTGGCAGAAGTCAGCGACACGGTTCGCCCTTTCTATAGCAGATGACCAATTATAGTCAACCTTCCAAAATAATTATACATTAAAAAAATAGATAATCCATAATCAACTCGAACTAGATATATTATAAGAACCATAAGTGATAGCATACTTCTACTTCTCAAACATATTAAACGCAAACAACATATCCATTCTAATCATGAAGTATTTAATTTGGAAGAGTACAACGCATATCGTCAATAAACCACTTCTTACTAACGCCTAGTTCAGCTCTATAGAGGTACACACACTATTGCATGGAGAAGAATCTGAGGCATTTGCCAGTGTGATTCACCAAAAGACCCTCCCAGGTCCCAACTAGCTTCATAGGCAACTCTTGCGACCTCCATCAGTGTTGAGCATTACGATACCCATCAAAGAGGAAGCAATCAGCCTACAAGAAATTTCTTAGCTAAATATGACAATATAGAGAATAATAAATTATCTGATGCGTTCACGAGCAAGAGCCTGCTCAACTTCTTTTTACGTTGGCTAGAATGCATTACTTATTAAATTGCGAGAGATATCCTCCTAGCCAAACTGGATTTCACTTCTCCTTTTCATAGCACCCCAAGGTTTTAAAATTGTGTCTTCAATTACGTATGATAGCATGTTCTTTGAGAAACCAAACTGAGCCATTTGTATTGTTGGCAGCATCGAGAAGTAGCTTGAGTGCAGGAGCAAATAATTTTCTCCCACTATTTGGGATGTCTTGCAAATCATATAGACATGAAGGCAAGACTCTATATTTACCTGTACACCTTTCAAGCACCATCATCAGTTAGGCGCTCGACTCCTCTATTAGCTTTAATAGGATTTTGTCATGCATGGCTAGCCCATTAGAAAGAACGATCCAATTTTGGCACGTGGCCAAACCACACACAACACCTATGTAGGTCATGTGCAAAGATTAGAATGTGATCGTATATAATGTAGAATCATTCGGTATCCTTACCATTATCGTCCTTCACGAAAAACCATCTTCAGTCCATAACTTTGGTCACCTCAGAAAAATTGGATTACTTTAGGCTGTAAAAAATGACCCAAAATGTTCCATTTCCATCCTAAAATTTATTCCCACATTTTCAGTTAAACAGTGGCTCCGACAATTAGGTCTTTCTATAGTAACCTCACTTAGAGCATATTCGCAAGTGACAAGCCCAATGTGGTCAGATAGGTTTGATCATGTTCCTATATCCTATTGACACCTACTCGAATTAAATGATATTTTCCACATGCCTTACTCTATGATTGGATGAGTGATTTTTGCTTTTTGTACACATTATTGAATGTCATCTTCCATGTAATATGTCTCGCAGGCACCGTCCATGAGACCCATACCAATGAGAGTTGTAGCTTCTGATGCATACTCTTCATCCGAGTTTAATAATAAAAAAAAGTCGCATTTGTTCTGCATCATCGATCCCATTAAAGTCCACTATTTTCTTTAGGATGTTGCACACTCGACATATTCACTCGTATGATAATATGGCGTACCCTCATTATATGGTGTATTATTGCTAAATAAAACCTTGTTGATTAGCGTACGCTCACATGCATCTCTAAAGCCTGGCAAATTGGTTAAGGGCAGTATTTGGCATCATTATCCGTGTTTCATGGAGCCTTCCAGTTAAAATGACCACGTCATCGCAAAAGAAGTTTGAATTAATGGCCCGTTTTTGTGAAGCCGAATTGGCTTCCAATGCCTCAAAATTGCATCTCTCAATATGTGTCAAGCCATTCTATACCATTTACAAATATTATCGGTAACAAGGGATCACCTTTGCTAAATTCTCGACTCAGTTTAATTCATTCAGAAGGTTTCCATTCCAAAGACCCTCATTGAACTAAGGGGTGATAACTATCCTTTGAAGACATGTGAGGATGCCGGTATCGCCATTAACGCTAACGTTTTGAATGAAGTCCACTTTGTCTGTCGTATCTTTTGCAAGATCAATTTGATCACCGTGAACCTGTTGCCTCTTGTTTTTCAGACTTTGATGGAAAACTTCTTAAAAGACGACAATATTGTAGATTATTTGTTTCTACCGGTACTGGGAACCTTTGTTGGAGAATTAACACAGGCTAGCGCCCACTTTATTCTTTGCATGAGTAGCTTGGTAATTTTTTACACCACTTACTATAATTGATCGGGCGAAATTTTGGAGACCTCTGAAGCTGTCTACTTCGGAATGCACCAAATGTATCATTTACGAATTTGGGGTACTTCTTTCTTCTCTTCGAGAACGTTGAGATTGAGGCAACCCTTAGTCAACCAGCCAATTTCGTTTTTTAAAAAAAAGCATTTGAAATCCGTCAGGTCCAGGTGCTTGAGACTCCCCTATGCCTTACACACATTTCCAAATTCTTCCTTCGAGATGCCACGGATTAAACTCTTTTCATTCATTTGCTGGGAAAATCAAGATATTTAACACTGAGCATGGAGATCAGTTACCTCCTGATATCATCAGTAAAGAACTCTTAAAATCAGTCATAACATATTTTTTACCTCAGCACGTTCTATGATCCCACTTTCTCATGTTTAAAGACCACAATTCTTACGCCATCATCGAAGTAATGTTGAGAGTGAAAAAATAGATTATTTCAGCAGCATCATATATTTAGGTGACTCCAACAACTCTTGGCATTTTGGTGGTTGGACCACGGGGCGACGCAGGATTTGAAAAAGGGTATGCACCATACAACGCGAATAAAAATTTTAGTTCATGCGGCTCGGCGTTACAATAATAAGTATAACGGAATTATAGAGTGTCATACCATATGTCAAATTGTCCAATCTTCAATACAAGTATCATATAAAGATAATACTTAAAATACTTACAATTGTTGTCTACGAGTTTCATATTTGAAATCGTTGACAATCGGATTCCAAACTAACGTTACAAACAAAATCCTTTCAAGATAGTTACTAAACATTCTCAACATTTGATCTCCATGCTATTTCTCAACTTAATAAGTGAAATAAGCATATGAATTTTGGCCTCAATCATTTTGTTCCTATTAAATATTTAAATTAATTAAATCAGATATATTTACACAATTACCACAAACAACTAATGCAGATATTTTCATAAAAAACGTAAACATTTAATATAAATCAGAATACATTTTCATTAATAAAAAAACAGCAAGATATATTTAATCAACAATAAAAAATCAGAATATTATAAACACAAACAAAAAACAACTAACAAATATCAATCAAATTATTCAATTAATGAAATCACCATTCATCAATTCACCAAAATCTATCTAACCACAATCCATTATCAGAATTTGTGAATTCAATTGCAAGTGCAACAACAAGCAACATTCAACATTGTGAATTAAATCAGCAACACAGCAACAAAGCCAACCAAACCAACGGCGAACGCCTAACTGAGTGCTGAGTACCTGACGTGGTTGAGTGGTGACGCTTGACGCCGACGAATGCCGCCTGCACGGCTGACCGGTAACGGCAGGACTGACGGAGCAGCACTGGTGCACTGCCAGTCGAAAGCCTCGAAGGTCGACCAAGCCCAGAAAAGAAAAAGAAAACAATAATGAGAGTTAACCAAGAGAAAGAAAGAAGAGAGGAAAAAAAATAGAGAGAGAGAGTGGAAAATGAGGGAAATTGAATGACTTGTTGCTTTCCCGCTTCTCAGTTCTCCGCGTCGACTTGTGAGTGTCTTCCTTTACTTAATTTTTTCTTTAACAGATTGATTTTTTTAAAATAATGATGTGCACTGAACCGTACCGTGCCCTACGTACTTGCCTCCGCACTGGTTGGATTTCACAGTATAGAGAGAAATGCAAGGTTCCTCGTCACTCCCTTTATTTTCAACTTTAGTTATGAATTGATGTTGGTGTTCCCATGGAGAGTGACAGCGACCTCGAACCGCGGATAGTGCCGAATGTGTCCAGCAAGACAGCCATGGCATACTCTAATTGTCCGCCAAAAGAAATTCTTTGCATGAAGTTCGGCCTGGAACCATATCGGTTTTCAACAGCAGCAACAACAATGGTTTAACACAGTTACACGTTTACGTCAAATTTCTGAAGACAGGCAGGAAAGCGGCATCCCGATCCCTTGAACATGTCCACACCAACAGGAGGAATGGTTGCATTGTTGACAATCTTATAGGATTCGATCAAACTTAGAGATGGGAACGGGGGGAGTGAGTCAAACTATAAACCTCACCAATGCTCGAAACTACTTGACCATTAAGATGCATGTATGGTCATGGTCATCGTCATGGTCATCTCGTCATCATTAACAATCCTCATTTGTAATTTTATGTCTTCTAATTTTACTTGACTGTTGGCATATCAAACATACAGTGTGACATAATTTATGTGACCAGACTTAGAGTGACTTACTTATCCTTAGTAAATCCTTTTTGTCAGATATAATACTCTTAATATTTATCACTTATTGATGTAAAATTAATATAATTAGGTTACTATTAAAGTAAAAGGTCACTATTATGTTTGGTGGCACAATAAGTTTTACAGATAAACCCTCCTCCCACCTTTGCTAATTACAACCACATTTCCCCTCACGTGTCTCCTTTGTAGTGTTTTTTGTTATTTTATTTTTTAATTGATATACTTGCTTGTATATTATAGGAGTTTGTATTTATATCTATAATATTTTATTTTTTACGTAAATTAAAAATATGAAATATGTATCTATATGGTATTAATCTAAGTATGTTATTATTCTATCTATCTATCAATAAATAAATAAAAAATATTAACCTACATTATCAAGTTAAATATTCATGAATACAAGTTTATTATATTCATCAACAAATATAAGGTAAATATAAAGTATATTATTCATGACATGTAACATTTTAAATTTCATCTTATATTAATGCATATTCGCTTATACAAAATCATGTTTATCTAATCTCCTCAATGTTCTATTTATATATCCTTAAAGTTCACTTTATACAAAGTCATTAATTCATTTATTCCTCAAGTCCACGTATATAAAGTCATTGTTCATCTATATATATCCCAGGTCTCTTATATAAGACATTGTCATTAGTATATACTCAAAGTCACTTATACAAGGTTCATTGTCACTTATATATCATTCAAAATTCACCTTAAACACCAGTCCATTGTTCATTTTATTTTCTCAAGTTCACTAACATAGTCATTGTTCATTCCTTTCCAATTTAAATAATACATGTTTAAAATATTCATCTACCAATATATGATATGTAGAATTATGTTACCTTCTATGTTTATTTCTAATATGCATTTATACCCAAAAACGAACAATAAAATGATCATAATACATTAATAAAATAGTTTCATCGGATATAAATTAAAGACATTGGATATATTAAAAGCACATAAAAAAACTCTATAATACTACAATTTAATTGAATATCATACCTTTAGTTTGAAGAAATTCCCACAAAATCAATTATCCGCCTAAATTACTAGAACGTAATTCAATTACTCGTAGCGTAGGTACAATAATTCGATATTTTAAAATCAAAGTTTAACATGTGCATTTTTTTTTTATGTGTAGAGAGAGGGAAAATAAGTTTTAATCAAAAGACATCAATAATATACAGAGTATATAGCTTGGTAGGTTAAATAGGGTATGACTTATGAGAATAGTTTGTTACTTAATCTTAAAATTAATCTTAAACTACGTCTAATTTGTTACTTATAAGATATTTTAATATTGTATCTAATTAACTATTGATCTTAAATTAAAATCATCATGAAAGCAGTAAATCAACTAATTATTTTTTAAAAAATAAATATTTAGGTTTTTAATTAAGGTAAAAGCAGGAAACGTGGGCAGCGAAAATAGAAAGTAGTTTATTAATTTTTTTTTTAATAAATAACCATGCATGAGATTGTACATTTTTTTTAAAATTTTTTTTTTAAACCATGCGTGAGAAATAGGTGGGGGAGGGGAATAAATCATGTGACACATAAGATAGGTGGGGGTTGTATTTTGCTAGGTAGGGGGATTGCACCTAATAATTTGCGGTGTATCTGATACATACAAGAACTTCTAAATACAGAGCCGGCCCAGGGCCTGTGCAAGCTGCCCAACAACACATGGCCCAATTTTTTAAGGGGTCCCAAAATTTATAAAAGATTGTATAAAATAAAAAATGTGCATCAAACAATGCATATACACACTGTTAGCTCAATGGTAAAAGTAACTTCGTATACTTCATAAGTCTAGTGTTCAAACCCTAATGTAATTAATTTGCTTTTTTTTTTCCATTTAACTTTGATATCATTTTTCCCTCATTTTAGTTCTTTCTCGTTCAATTTTAAATAGAATCTACAACAATATATAGAAATTTAACTGTACAATAATTCATCATGCAAAAAAAAAAATGAAGTTTTATTCTAAGAAAATTAATAACACTTACTGGTAAAAGAAAAAAAAAATACTTTGGTAAAATGAAATATCATAATTAGCACAAGGTCTCCGATTTGTTTGGGACGACCCTGTCTACACATACAATACTTAAGTATGGACTACCGTCAAATTTTTAAATATTGCAAATTTATGGGGACGGGCTCACTAAGGGAGTACGTACATGTCTTCTATTATTCCAAATCTAATATGTGTGGTCTCTAACCAGAGAGGATAATTAAATGTACTCCCTCCGTTACATTTTATTGGCAACTCTTGATATTATTTAAAAGAGGTAAAATATTCTAGCATTGCCAATAAAATATAACAGATGAAGTATAAGTATTCAAAAATAAAATCAAACAAAAAAAATACGAAAAAAAAGGGTTTATGAATTATGATGACAAATACTTTGCATGTTACATCATTTTTCAATTACAATGAATCGTCATTGTTAAATAGGAGTGTGGAAATCATCAACGTGGCGAAATCATTTTGCCATACAAAGATATATATAGGCCCAACTAATTACAAGCTATGGAATGGAAGAGTGTACTCATTTCAAGATTCTAGTATAGACATCATCGCCATTATTATTATAGAGCTATAGTCGTATAGTGGACATACCAATATACCACATTCATCATTTTTACAACTTTTTTTTTTTTGGCGAAAATCATTTACTTTCTCTATTTAAAATTATTTGTTACAATTTTTTTGGGACTAAAACATCATCTCTATCTCTCTTTTGTCACATGCATGGACTTTTTTTCTCTCCATCACTTTCTCAACAAAATTTGTCTAAAAATCTGTAATTATTCTAATTTTTAAAAGTGTGCGAGTATTCGCGAATGAAGAAAATATATAACTTTAGTTATAACCAATTCAACATTTCATACAAGTACTTCGCGTTGGGTCCTCGAATACTTACTAATATGACTCTAATACAAATGCATGTGACCTAATGCCTAAAAGGGAAAGCCAAGAAAAATAGTAAATAGTATTGTATATTTCACACAATTAATCATTAGTGGATTCATGCAACCCAACATCATCAATCATCATACCTAAATTCTATTTTGGCAATAAAATAAAATTATTTTATTTTTGATGTATATTTTATGTTCCCATAACTTTGGCACGACCCACTTTGTCGATTGAAAATGATAAACGTAACATAGTTCAAAATGCATAATAAATTCAAAAATTGTAAATAATACGACGTATTAAATTTGTTACATAAAGCCCCTAATAAAATAAAGTAAAAATTGATAAACTTATATATTATGAAGTATATAACAATTGCACACAATTTGTTCTCTCGGCTTATTTTATTTATCATAATTTTTAAAATTTATTTAGCTTAATTATTTTGTCAGGGAGAAAAATTATAATATGTTTTTTCAACTTATTTGAACATATTATGTTGAAAATAAGCAAAATAAGGTGAACAAAACCAACCTTAAATACTCTCTTTTGTTCCATAATATTTTGTGTGCGGAAACATTTTACGTTTGTCAATTTAGATTTTATATATTAATATCTCTTATATGTAAATTGGTTAAATACAACAAAGGCAAAGCCCCGAAAACAAACAAAAACCTACCTCACTATGATGAATAGCCTCGTTTAATTTTATGTATTGAATGTGGAAAACTTACTAGCCTTTAAATGAAATATGACTACATCTATTCGATGTAGAAATTGATAATAGTACGTGATATTCCATCAAACTTAAATAATCACATATTTTATTACTCCTATTAGTGGTGAGTAAATTATCGAGTATAAATTTTGGAAGAGCGCAAAAATTAATCCTGCGAGTTCAATCACTTCTCATTTGTTGACCCATTAAAGCTTTTAACATTAAAAAAATTGTAAAAATAAATTAAAAAAGTTCATTGGATCCCACTACATAGACTTTGCACCGAAAAACATTTTTCGCATAATTATGAAATGAGATATGAAGACAATGACAACTCACGACAAAAAGAGCAAAACAAGGTCCAATACTGGCCCTCCTTATTTCTTTTTTATAGAATATTTAAATTATCACAAATAGTAGAAAACAAAAGTTTAAGCACCAAAGTTGTATTAAAAAGGAGTTGATATGACTTTGCTTTTATATATTCACCCTAATTTCTTATAAACCATTTCAAAAGTTTTGCCTTTTCACAACCTCTAAACAATATCATACATATTATAAATGATCCTCATTTGGTTAGCAGTTTGGAACATATACGAATATACGTTAAATGAAATACTTCGTGAAGAATGATTAATCTCATATGTACGTACTGTTATTCACATTGGAAACGAATTTGAACAGACTTTAGGCTAGAACAACCACACATACTACTACGGGGATAGCGTAAATGTGATGAGAATATTTTATTCCATTTTATTTTTTTCATAAAAACTTTCTAATCTTTGACGATTCTTCTCCTTTTAAACACACACAAAATACATAATTGACTGTCAAGAGATCGTGTATATGTGTAGGCAAACTTGTTATATAAAACCGTTATCAACAAGATCACATTATTATTGTTTCACGTAAATTAGCAAGATTTATGGTAAAAAGTTGGTTATTATTAGACTTCAAAAAAGTAGGAGAGCAAATTGTAAAATATTATAAAATGTGATCTTTGAAAAGCAGAATCAAGAGTAATGTGTAGAGTAGTATCGAGAGCATAGTCATTTTGGCCACTCTTAGCCCAACTAAATTTTAAGCATTTAGTCTGACTTGCAGCAAATTCAGTGAATCTAAAACAACAAAACATAATTTGCCAACAAATATTCCCAAAATCTATTACAAAAATCTATTAATATTGTCCTATTTATTGACCAAAGGAATCCAAAATGTGGCGCTAAATATATTTATTAAAATCACAAGACACACTCCCAATTCCAAACATGACCGACCTTTTATCCTAAACCAAACTGTGACCCACCCACCTCACTATTTTTATATTTATTCAAATAATTATATTAATAAGGTAAATTTCAAACGATGCCATTYAGTTTTAGTAATTGACAAATGATATCACTGTTTTAAAACGAAAAGACTAAGTTAGAATTATTGCTAAACACAATGATATCATTTGAAAATAACCTAAACGCAATGGCACCATTTGGAATTTCCCGACTAATAATAATAATAATAATAATTTAAATAGTAGTAATAAATAACAAAAAGCTATGAATGAGCATATGGTCAAACAAAATCCAACAACAATGTATCAATTATTTACATACCCATATGGCCATATATGATGGACCCACTTATAATATAAACCCAGATACCTAACCCATCAATATAAATTATATGCGCTCTTTTTTGTCCTTTTCCTCTATACTCATGTGAACCAAAAGAAATTTAATTACCCCAAACATCAATATAGGAATGGGAGATAATATAGTTGCTACTTGGCTACCAATGGTGTGCTTGCATTGTGAGGTAATCGGTAATCCCCAATCAGCTGGAAGCCTTGTCAGCCTTATGGTGGTGGTGCCTGCCGTGGCGACGTTTAGCTCCTCCGAATGTCACTGGGTCGAACCTTTTAAGGCGCTCGGCCTCTCGTGGGTCGATGACACACTCGCTAGGAGGGACCTTGTACCTAGTCTGGTCYTAACAATAAGAGTAGGTCAAGTATTTCTTCCTAAAGCTAGCCATCTTGATCCTTTGCGATGGGGTAATGCCGCTTGGGACTGATTCATCGATCGAAGTYAGATCATCACACGTCCTTGTARGGTCGATTGGATCAACCGCGCAGCCYTGGAGAACGAGGTCAGAGAATTCGGTGACATACGGGGCATACCTATAATCCACTTTGTACTTGCCCCCGTTGGTGGCCCATGTCGAAGCATCCCATATTGTAGCATACAAAGCCATTGGTTTGGAGGGGAAATCATGCTTCATTGCTCCTGTCCTCCTTATCTCCCTAATGGGGACATCATCCACATAAAATCTGCACACCAGTATGGAGGAAACAAAGATATAAACACCAAAATAGGGAAGATAAGGATTACCAAAATAATGCAGATATTAAACTGTTTTTGCTGCTTTATGAGCTGTACAACATGTTGGATTTTAGTTGAATGCATAAAAAAAATGACATGGAAATTTTAATCATATAAAGACGTGAATGGGATGAGGGTCCAACAATATTCTCTAGGACCATATTGAGGCTGAAGGATATAGTTTGCCTGAGAGATATCTTCAAAGAGATCAACATAGACCACAGAAAACCAAAGGAGAAGCTAAGAGCTCAATAGCGGATCGAAAAACCAGATAATAATCGAGTTACCATAAAGAAATAGGATAAATAATATCGAAAAAGTTGTGCAAAATTCCACAGAGAAAGCACCAAGAATGACATGGAATTTCACCAATCCGACCACGATGAAAAAKCAATCTGTCAAGGTCCTTGAACACCAGAGATATCGGTACAATYTAAATATTGCATTTTCAGAAAGAAAATTACAGGCTAGAATGCTACATTTTGTCTCTCAGGAATCAATTCTCCGAAAAGGAGAATGAAACTTTCAATCTAGTGCCAATCAAACTTTACTATGATAACCTAAAGTGCTTAAGTAGTAGTTTGTTAGTAATTGACAGTCCAGATTAAGACATCGTCATTTAGAGTAATGTATTCTACTCACATACTCCATTCCAAAACTAATCAAGTTGAATTTGATATTTCCGAATTTAAGCAATTAGATTAATTACCAATGACAAAAGAATCATCGACGAAAAAGGTAAAGCTGACAATGTGGACACCAAGAGGCGAAATGGTTGAAGAACTTGAACACCACATGTGCAATAAACAAGCATAGAATCAAAGAGAATACAGAACAAATGTAAAGAATCGAGATTCATGGTGAAAAGCAATTTACATGATTTGATCTTCACTCCACAGAATGCTGTARCGATGATATTCCTCTGAAGGGTCGAACCACAGCGTGTATCGCTCTTCTCTCCCTACATTTGTACTACCATTTCCATACACATTCGTTTGAACCCTCCATTCCTTGCCTCGAATATTCCCTAAGAACTCGACATCGAGCTCGTCGTGATTATGTGCATATGTATCGCCATTAGACATCTGTTATGAATTAACATTAAAACCCGAAAATTCATCTTTCCAACTATTGCAGTCTAAGGGTATTCACATAAACATGACAACAACATCCTACATGAAAATTTCAGCTAAATATACATCTGCAAGTCTAAACATCACTTTGGAAAGCAAGTGTTCTGTTTCTGAAAGAAATATGTCTTCAACTTCATTACATTACTAACCAAACAAGATTAAGCTTAATTTTATAAAGTTAGTATCTATTCCAAAATATGAGCTATTAATTGAATGATTATTAAACAAGCTAATGCATAACATTGAAATCAACAAACAAGACTCCACCTTTATCAATATTCACTGATTACCATAATCAGCTCTGAATCACTCATCAATAAAACACATATTACATGCAAACAGAAATTTCTACTCCCAATAATTTGCAGTTTAAGAAGCATAAGAGTCTGTAATCAATAAATTAAACCCTCTTTTCCGGTGCTAATTTTCATACAGTGAACTGATAATCAAACTTCAAAAACCCAAAAATCAGGGAATAAATTCATGCGTATATAAATTAAATAAACATAACAATTAAATAAATTTTAAAAGAATTGTATGATGAGCTTACATAGAAGCAACGACAACACCAGCAGTATAATCAGCAGGCAATTTCATGAGCACTAAAAACCCATGTAGTAAAGTCATGTGACATGAACCCAGAACCTGAAAAAACAGCAAATTAAGCACAAATTAGCAAACTTTACCACACAAAATTATGTAAAAATTCAAACTTAGGTAAAAAAATGAATTAACCCAAAAAGAGAATGCTAATTAGAGTGACATGCCTGTTCTTTCATCAAGAGAGAAAGTGAACAGTTTCCATCTTCAAAACCATCAAATTATTATCGCCAAAAAGATGAGTATACCCTTCATCAAATGATATTATAGGACTTTTAATACTACCTCTCAGTCTCAGAATGAGCAGCAATAATTCCATTATAAACACAGAAAAATAGCAGTAATGATACTATTTCAATTAATTCTTTCTTAAAATCCATATCCAATTTACTTCAATGTAAAAATTAAAACTTGTTTTTTTTTTATTTTTTGTCAGAAAATAAATGAGAGTAATTTAATTCTAGTGAAACTAAACCAAAAAACAATGAAGTTGAATGAAGAAGAAAAGAAGAGGAAGAATTTGGAGAAGTGAGAGAGAGAAAAAGAGAGGAAGCAAAAAAGGGAAGTGAGAAATGAGACACACAACACACAAGTGGGTGGTTTTATTGTGGAAGAAAGGTGGTAGTGAGTTTTTATTTTGTAAGCTTTCTTGTTTTTGCTTTCATAAAGTTGCATTTTTTATTGGAAAATTATTTGGGGTTTTTTTTTTTTATTTTATTTGTTATGGGATTTTATAACGGGAGAAATTGATGCTATAGTACTTGGCCGGGATGCGTGCTTAGGGTGTTTTGGTATTTCATTCACCCGAATGCTTAAAAAGTGTAGAGTTGAAGTGTAAACTAAGGCTGTTGTTTATATCACAAAATTTGACAAAACCAAGTTCATAAATTGCTTGTTGTGAAAATTGAGGTTTAATATTTTGTAAAGATAACTTAGAACTAGCTTTTGTTGAAAGTATTTTCCAACCCCCTTAAACGTAACAATAAATCGACATAAAATTGAGGGTCGGCCTTTTATGGAATATGGTTAGATAATATAGTCTGATAGAACTAATTTTAATTACTAAGGCTCCGTTGTTTCGAGAAAATTAATTTTTAACAGAAACATTGACTTTAAAAGTTTTTTTGTTTGTTTGATTAAGGAACTCTATGAACAACTAAAAACTGAAATGAAATGAAGAATGAAGGATGAGGGAATGAAAAAGGGAGAAGTAAGAAGTGAGGACAAAATTGTGCATTCCTTCTCTACAAAAGGAAAATTATTTTCCTTTTCCAAAGTGATATTTTCCATTTTAAGGAAAATYATTTTCCACCCCTTTCCAAAACAAATAAAAAAAACTAAAAAATGYAGGAAAATCATTTTCTGAAAAAATATTTTTCATCGAAACAAACGGAGCCTAAGACTCTTAAAGTGTGTTAGCAAAGTTGTCATAATAAAMTTTAAACCTTAAAAGGGYCAAAASAATTGACYGTAGGATCATATCGAAAAACTTTTTAGTACACCTACGTGATTCAATGAAACTTAACTCCYACTATATTCAAATTCAMTTCAGATTACACACCTGACTTARGGTAAACCCSGTGTAAAATGAAGAATTATTGCATGGTTTGCATACTTGGGCATRTGCATAGATTTGTACTCTACATGAATACACATCCGTTGAAAAAGGTACAACGACTAGTAAGTAGTAACATCCAACAAGTAGCAACTATTTTTGCAGTCTCATAATGAAAGAGGTCTGACATGCATGAAATAAAAATTACTCACAAGACAAACTCTCAGAAAGTTGAATAAAGAACGCCAAAATTAGATACAAGAAAACTTTTGATTCGTACATTCTAATTTCTAATCCAAAATATGTATGCACCTATTTAAAGCTTGTTTAAGAATATCTTTTTTCCCTTTTCCTCTTTCCTCAGTGGAGGGAGGAGAGGTTGGCCAACAAATCCCAACACCCAACTTATACTAATTACTAATTAATTAATGTGAGTAACTCCTTTGTGTGTTTTTTTTTTTTTTGGTCATTGCATCATTAAAATTGGACATAATTATTTGTAATGAGATAAGAGACTTTGTATTTTTGACTACTGTACCTTATTTTTATTTAATTAAAATTATTTGAACCTATTTTTAAGCGTGTTTTGTGAGTAGAAAAATAATAATTTTATTCCTTTTGATTTATTTTTTGATTGACTAAAACTCATATTTCGTATTACATTTTCAAGAAATAAAATTTTCTTAAAATAAGTTAAACACTTGAAGTAAACAAATTCATATACCGCGAACAAAAGGGACCTAGGAGATCGAAGATAATCTTTTGCCAAAAAAAAATCTTGCAATTCAAGTAATTTGCAACAAATGAAATAGTGAAAAATGATACCTTTGCGTTCCCAAATGTAACACACATTTTAATTTAGTATGTACATGCGTCAATACATATTTTAGTTTGATTATATTTTTAATCATCCATTAACAAAAATTAGGAAAGATTGATTCTAGCATACCCAACTAATTGTGATCTTCCATAAATAGTTTCAGTTATTGATTATCTCATAACAATCTCAATTTTAAGTGGAATTTGATAAAATAATCTCAACTATGGATTATCTTGTAAAAACAACCCAAAATGTAGATTGATTTAAGAAAACATGTCATAGTTGAGATTATTTTTTTTTTGTAAAACATCCCTTAAAATTAGATTTATTATAAGATAATCAATAGTCGAGATTGTTTATAAAAGATCACATATAGTTGGAATTGTAAAAATTACATATTATTGTACTACTCATCGAATCAACTCAAACAAAAGTTTATCTAATATATACTTCGTAACTTATATGTCAAGTATTAGAAAACATGTAGAATCTTCTCTCAAACTGTATATAGTGTCAAGATTTCAAAGATATACAGAGTACAAAATTTAGAAACAAAAGGAGTATTAAAAAATGGAGAAAAAGTTAAATTAATTAATTAATGTAGTGGGTATTGCAAAAAAGTTGGGAATAAATTAAAAAAAAATGAGAAGTGAGTCAGATGTGAAGTGAAGATTGTCGAGGGCAAAATATAATTGATGCAGCAGATCATATGAAGATCTACGCTTGAAAAGGGATTGTCAGTGAGCACAACTTATAAGGAAGGAGTGGAGTAAGCGAAGAGCAAATGAAAAGGGAGCAAAACTGGATTAAAATAATAGAGACGTAAAATTAATTAATTAATCAATTAAATTAATTGACAAATTGCATGGTAAAATATTTGGAAATGTTGGGACTTGCACAACCAAAATGGGGGTTGCCCAACACAAACATATATGCCGGTGTCCTGAAATTCTCTAACTTCATATGTTATRGTTGTCGACTCAACATTCACAAGTTTCCGGTTTTGTTTCCGTATCTCACCGGTTCAATTAATCCATATTTTACCATCCAATTGCTTGATTTTTTTTATTTTTTTTTTTGTTGAATTAGCCGTTGGATTTACAAATTACATATAACTCGAGTCTCAATTATTAGCTAATATTATTAATTCAAAGACAAAATATCCAATTGAACATAAGAACTATTAGCTTTAATTTAATGTTTTTGATATGCATAAAACTCAATAATATATGTATGTTAATTAAAAATTAAATCTAATTTCAACCCTACCAAGAAAAATAAGACTATTTTTAAGATGGTAGGAAAACTAATTTTCATACCTTTCTCAAAACTCCCTTTTCATCTTTCAAATTGCCTCATTGTATTGGTTTTTGCCTTTTTGGGTAGAGTTTTGTCTATCTTTATTTATTGAGTTAACTCTTTTTTTCCAGTGAGCCACGCCATATTAATTTGTTGAGCTTTAATCACGTGTCTTATAATAATTATTAATCATTTTTTTGGACACGAAAAATGATAAGTTGTTCGAGTTAGGCTATGTTTCTTTGGACTTAATTGAAGCTGAATTGAACTTAACTTAACTTAACTGAAATGAATATTTTATGAGAAAAGAATATTAGGTTAGATAACTGAACTTAACTTAACTAAACTTATGTACCATAAAAATAAGTCCAAGAAACAGGACTTTACACTTGTTTGTTATTTACTTGAAAAAATTGTTTAGACTCGTTTATTACCTAAATAATATCAATCTTTTTCACAAGTGTATACATTGGTCATTGACATCTTTATGAATCTGGCTCAAAGGAATACATGTACATCTTACATGTATTGAGTCTTTAATTTCTAGTGTTAATATGAGTATTGTATAACAAAGGACTGGATCGGAGATCAAACGAAGCAGTAGCTGTTAATGGTCCTTGCTCTATTTATTTGAGTACTGATTAGAGAATATTGCCTTTAACAAATTACAGTTAGTTATTAGCTTTAATTACAATTAATAAGTTTCATATTATTACTTGACCATCCATGTGTTAGTTTAAGAGCTTTTCTTGTCGCAATATACAAGTAATAAGTATACATATGAAGTGACTATTACACTTTCACTTTAGGTTAACAATTAGTCTTGCGTGGACCCGGTCCACAACAACTTTATGTAGACTCAAACAAACTCACTGTGATAATTTCTCAAACTAAGCCTTTTTTCCTTAACAAAAAATCAGTAAACAACTTTTCAATTATAAATCCCTAATTTTCCTCTTCCTTCATTCACAAACGATTCTTCAAAACAATCAGATTGATCGTTGAGAAATCTCCAGCATCAAGTTTGTTCGTTGACGCAAGATTTGGATTTGTGATATGTAATAGTGTTGGAGAAGATAATAAGGTTGGTTGTTTTTTTTTTAATCTCAATGGAGTTGATGAACGTGATGGTGGATGAAAGTGATGGTCAAATTGTGGATGAATGTGATGATGGATGGTAGATGATGCACAAATTGTTTTTTATTTTAATTTAAATCGATCTTATTCTTGTATATGATATTAATCATACTCCGAATGATATTGTACACTTTAATTTAAATACATATAATGTATTTCTGTATAATATATTTATTCTTATACTTGTGTGTAATATTAGTACTTTTGAATGATATGTGTATTTTAATTGTTATAATGTACTTCTGTATCATATACTTATATCTTATACTTGTGTGTTATTATGTACTTTTGTATTATTTTTACATGATAGAGTGCACTTTTGCAAAATATAACATAACTAATTAAGAATGAAAAATAAAAAGGAAAAATGGAAACTAATAGTCCCACCTTTTGGTGATCTACTTTCAATAATCCGACCTCAAAGTAATAAGAATAATCCCAACTTTTAGGGTAATCTTCCCAAAATAATCTGAACTCTCATTTTCTTACATAGAACAACGCTGAAAATGGATCAACAAAGTAGCAAAAATGAGAGTTCAAATTATTTTGGAAGACCACCCTTAAAGTTGAGATTATTCATTCTGTAATTACTTTGAGTCGGATATTGGAGCAGACTACCAAAAGGTGGGATTATTAGTTTTCATTTTTCCTAAAAAAATAAGTTTATGAGTGATTAAAAAAAAATCGAATTTTATTTTTCTATTTTATTTACAAGTAATAGAATTAAAGATGAAAGAAAACACTACTGTGCACAAATTAGGAGATGAATGAAATGAATTACTATAGTTTGCGAGTTGCAACCCTTTGGTGATGAAGCAACAGACGAGAGAGAAATTGAGATGAGATTGTCATTTTTGTTTGGATTTTACTGTGACCATATAGTTTAGATATATAGTGGTGAGTGATGACACATATAGTTTTGATATGTTCCAAGTCACGTGAGTTTGTTTGGTCACAATAAATTTATTGTGTACGGATTCATTTAAGTTTTTGTATTAGGTTAATATAAAACGGTAAGTGTTATTAGATCTCAAGCTGATCGCATGCATAACCGAACTTTTTTAATTTCTTCTACGAACTCGACTCATTTTTTTAAAAAAAATCCTTATTGTTATCTATCTTTATCTAATGTTTAATAATAATAGGACAAATGATATATAGACTCTGTACTTAACAAGAATAATGTATGTAATGGTTTACAAATTACAGCTTTACAAAAAGTTGTAAAGTTGTAATCCCTCAATCCACTAAAAATAATCATATACCGTATTGATTACAAAAGTTAGAAAGATTTATAGGAAATACAAAAATCATTAGATGTATAAGCTGACAAAATTGAAGAGTAAAAAGTCAAATCGTTTCAGTTAATACGTCGATAAAGAGAGATCTAATTGACGAAGAATGCGTAAGTAAGTCATTATTAGCAATAGCAATAAGAATAGAATAGAATGGCGTATTAGACATGTTAGATTTGCGATTGAATCGCAATCAGGGAACATGATAGACGACAGATGCGGCTTTAATACGCTTGATTTATATTTTATCGGTAGTGCACTGGATTTCTTAGCGAGAGATAATCACATTCACCGTTATTTACTTTCCACTCACTTGTTTTTTTGTCGTCTAATCACTCTTTCACTAATCACTACTACTATTAAGTGCCGTTGTCTTTTCACTATTAATCAATCACTTACGCTATTAATGCTCTCATCGCTTTAATTTACTAACCATTCTTAAGGAAGCTGCTTTGCCAATGTTTTTTTTTTTTTTTTTTTTTGGTGTTAAGATAGCCACGAGGGCGAAGATGGAATTTGTTTAAGATCTCCTGAAATCGGGAGAGAGTTTTAAACACTTGAGTTATCCCTCAATCTCTAATTTTTTAATCTTTGCAATTTAATCTTAACTGTGTCTAATAAAATATAGAGTTTCTTAGATGTATGATAAATCAAAATTAAACTTGAGGTTAAAAATTTAGGGTTTTTTTGTTTTGGTGCAAAAATTCAAAAAAAAAAAAAAAGGTTTGAGCCCTGTGTCCGATAGTTCGATCGATCGGGTCATGACCCTAAAATATTAGCCTTGTGCTAGGGTATTTTTGGGTTTCCGGCCAAATCAGGCCTGGTTTCATACGAAAGCACGGAAAATGACCCAAATATAAGGACCAACCAAGTAAGTTATCGGATCCTTCGAGTCGGGTGTTATTTGCTCACCTCTGATCTAGATTATCAAACACAATCAATTCACATGAGTTAGCTTTTGCATATTTAGGTGATTTCAAGACTAATAAAGCATCTAACAATTTGAGTATGAACAAGTTTAACTTCTTAAAAAAAAACGCTAAATTGGTTCATATTTGAAAGCAAATTCCACCGTGTGCAAGTTTCTTTAATGTCATAAGCGGCTTGCAAAAAAACAAATAAAAAAAAATCCATGCATGCAAAATATACTATGATTACTATCATTATTAATTTCATCAAAATAAGAACCATGACTTAAGTAATCCAAATCGATAGAAAATTTTCATAGGTCGATCTTTTCTTCTAAACCTATATTCAAAGATGATTTAATTTGATTAATCTTATTAATGTATTCCGTTCAATTCAGCTTAGTATATAGATCATTAAGTGATGCAAAATTGCAAACTCAAAAGGTTGAATTCTAAATAGTACTATAAACATTGAGACAAATTGCTCCTCAAGATTAGGAAAATGATTTATTTTCTTTGGTGTAGGACAAATCAAATAATCAATACACGTACGAATACAGAGTTGGAAGTTGGAACTTCGACACTGTTCATTCGGTTTACTAACAACAAAAACTTTAGATGAATCCATTCATATAAGGTTAAAAGCCATAAATTTCAAGCAACACACCAATTAATTACATATCTTATCAAGTTATCATCAAACCATGCAGATGCAACGATCCCCAAGCTAAAAACTAATCAAGGTGCTAAAATTATCCTACACGTTTCGTTGATAAGATGGAATATTAACAAGATATTTATACATGATGAATTTTTTAAAATATGATCAAGGGTCTGTTTTGTTCAACTTGTTTTCAGAAAAAATAAGTTCATGATAAYTAAAAATAGGTTGAAAAGAATAAACTGAAACTCGTGTTTATTGATTAGAGTTTTGCTATAARTACATTTAGATTCGACTCGAYTCGCACATCTAYCATATATATAGTGGATGACTCTTCAATTCGACAAGTGTTTTTAAATATTGAGAGGCTCGATCAAGCTTGAGATTCTTTTAACAACATCAAACTGTTAGTAGATCATCTCAAATTAAAAAGTTTAAGCCGATTGTCGAGGTCCACAAATACGTTATACATTTTATCATTTCCCTCACAAAAAAAAATGAAAAAAATACAAATATACAARTGTGCTTGAAATGTAGACGCGACACAGGTATTTTATCGTACACTAACTGATTACCACTCGAATCATCTATCTACAAATTGGTATTAACAAATAATAATAGTGCGTGAAAACTTTAGTTATGAAAAGAGATGATATGATATAATATTACAAGTAATAGAAAGTGAATTGACATGAAAAATAAGTAATCATGTAAAATACGCAAGAAATGGCAGGAGACGCCAGGGGGCAGAATGTTTTCAGTGGAGGTGATTAAAACGCCACGTGAAAAGCGCATTCTCAAGGAGGCAAAGCATGAAGTGACGCGTATTGGTGAGTAATTAGTGACGAGTCTGACTCGTATTTTCTTTTCTTTCTTTTTTTCAATATTTTCAACGCATCATATTCATCAAAAATAATAATCATATAAAATCTGATAGGATGTGATATAGGAGGAATCTTAGTTGCACCAAAACGYATKCGGGTACAGARACGGACACGACATGTCAACTTAAAAATGACAGACACGCGGARATGGAAATAGTGTTATAAAAAATATATCAAATTAAAGATGATTTTACAAGCTTATCAGAATATCACTCATATAAAAATTGAAATAAGCTAAAATTTACACACTAAAAATGTTTAAATTTAAGTGAAACAAAATCAAACAAATAAGCAAAGTAA
>SNQN01001998.1:60095-81666 GCA_008642245.1 Bassia scoparia | reverse complement strand
TGGACCAACGTACATTTCCTCTTAGGCTTTGTTTGGTTGAAGGAAAAATCATTTTCGATGAAAGATAATTAATGTTTTCTCACCTTGATTCCTTCTCATTAGTTAGTAGAGAAAGTTATTTCACTACCCTACAGAATACAGTCCTAATTTGAAAACGAAATGCCTTATTTCCAAGTTCAATCGTTTCTGGCAGCAAACCGCCTAAAAGAAAATAGAACTCGAAATTGACGYCGGTTGAATTTTATAAAAACAAGAGTAACAAGTTAGTTTTAATCACAGGGAACCTAAARGGGCTAAGAAGAATCAACACCATAAGCATCCAATCCATAACGACAAATCAAAATTGCTTGGCAAGAAGGGTAAGCAACAATTGGCTACCATATGCCATTCAACACCATAAACCAAACATCCATTTGAAATAAATCACTCAATATTTATTTTATTTTTTTGGCAAAGAGGAACTAAATTAAATAAATCACTCAATATTTATTTAAAGACTCCCTTTTCTTCTTTTTTATTGATCTTGCCCTTCTTGCTTCTTCTAAGGACCAAGTTACAAACTTTTTTCTGAGCCAATCTTTTGATTTGATGATAACAGACATTATTACATTCAACAACAGATATTTAATTTCCAGAATTAMGCACATAAAGTTTGAGTGGGATTAAAAATCAAGAATAAAATATGTTCTGTTTAAGCTTATGATCAAATCAAAAGGGTATCCCAATTGCATCATCATCTCTCCAAAACCCATCATAATTCTACAAAAAGCAGAAAACCCATCATAATTCCGAACATTGATTATACCACTCAACCGCAATTCGAAAGAATTAACCAAAAGCATGACGAAAAAACATCCATGATCAATTCCAATTAAATTCAACAACAATGCAGCAACTTTAAAATACCCATTAAACCCAGAATCAGATTAAACAACAATCAACCAAAACCCAGACACAAACCCTTAAAAAAACGAAGATTAGAAACGAGAGAAAGGGGGAAAAAAAGACCTCAGAAGCCTTGGCGAGCTCATCCAATTGAGCAAGAGGTTGAATTTTCCTGTCTTTGGGATTATGTTTATTATGATGATGATTAAGCAATTTCTTCAATGACGTCTTCATTAGTTTTTGCCCCAATTCAATTAATCTGCTTCTTTTTTACCCCCGAATTTTGGCGCAAATTGATCGCAACRGAAGAGAGAGAGAAATGAGAGCTCAAATGTGGCGGATCAATGCAGCAATTTCAACAAAAAATGAATAGAATGAGGAAGGGAGAAAAGGGGAGGATTGAATTGTTGAAAATATTCACACAGTAAATGTGATTTGATTTGGGCGTTGTTCAACAAATGCGTTCTTGGGTTTGTTGAAGATGTTCTTCGTGTGAGACTTTTGTTGTTGATTTTCTTTGTACTACCTTCGTCGTCGACGTACGAATATGGAAACGCTAAATTATGAAATATTTATATCATCACTACTTTTTCTCTCTCCTCCCCTTTTTTTCACTTCTATTTTTTCACTTTATTTTTTGAATTTCTTTTTACGTTTCCGTTTCAATTTATACTACTCCTTCCGTTTCAATTTATTTTTTTACGTTTCCGTGTTCATTTTTATGTAAGTTTCCTGTTTGCATACTTTATGTTTTATTTGTATATAAGTTAAAATAAATCGTCAAACTTAACATGGAGAATAATGGTCAAAAAGGCAAATGTAAACATTTAAATTATTAGGATGAATAACTATATTTTTTTTCACATAGTGGTTTTTACTCCTAAAGATTTCTCATTTTCGCCACTATTTTATTCTTTTTTATCTATCGTCACTCAATGAATTAAAAGGAATATACAGATTTTCAGTAATACAAGCAAATTGCATCCGAAATACTAATTTCTCTAGTCAATTGACAAATAAAAAAATCTAACATGTGTGAGGGTACTTTTTACCATCTTTAAAAAATTGGTAAATAATAAATGTGAGTGGTTTTTGTTTATCTGTGCCGTCCTGGTTCTGTATGTCTTGGCATCCCCAGTCAACAGTTTACTTTTTTGTAGACGTAACTTTACTATTAATAATTAATTTAGGAAAATAAAAAATTATAAAGTATAATACTAAAATAGTATTTATGGAGATGAATCTAAAAATCTCACTTGACTATTTCTATACATGTATATACGTCAAAGTACTTTTTAAGAGGTTCTTTCAATTGTAAGGTATTTAGCATTTTCAAGGTGTGATTGCTACTATAACAACTAGTTAGTAATCTTCAGATGGAGTCTAAGCAGCGACCTGTTTAGGTTCTTTACAGGGTAACATTTGTCACTCTTGGACAAGGATCAATAGATGAGTTTAAAATAAACAAGTACTTGGTCTCCAAATCACTGTCCTCGGGGATTAATTAAAAAGTGTATCCAAATTGCACCAAAAATTTGGATGGTAATCAATTAAATCATACATCATTTAGATTTTTCAATATTTTCTGTATTTCATTTACAAGTACAGGAATTTATCATGTGAAACTTTTTATGATACATTTATTCATAATATAGCTGATAAATGGGTTCCAATTTTAAATGTTGTTTTCATTGTTGTAAACAATATGACTGATTGTAATTTACTTATTGTTAATTCAATAATTCATTTAAATTTCATTCTGTCATAAATAATAATTAAATTTAGTTTGCAATTATTTATATTTAATTTAAAAATGCCCTAGAGTACGATTTTGACATACACTCTTCATTAGGTTAAAATAATTATTTGTACGTACTAAAGGTAATGACCAAATAATGTGTCAATTCTGTTAATACTTGGATATAAAGGTATAAATTAAAATTCACAGAGGGAAAGGTGAATATAAATTTCACATAATATAACGTTAAATTATCTATGATAATAGGACAAATAACTAGAGTCACACTATGATATCCACATAGTAGATGTGTTTTTCTCTGGTTTTCTATATATACCTATGGTTTTTAAATATTTATGTTAAAATTTTTATAATTTGAGAGAATTAGGCAAAGATAATACATATAAGTTGAGATTGAGCGCTATTGAAAAATGATTACAGTAGCTAGGTTTTAGTTTTTAAATTGTTTCTCCGTATTGGAGTTATTGAATTTACTTGACAATTTTAGATTAATCTACAATTAAGGGTCAAAGTTTTGTGGGAAACCTTGATGTGGGTGCGTCCGAGATCATTCCAAATAAATGCCATGTTTGTGTTAAGAAGTCAATTTTTATAATCCCACGGCAGTTGGTCGAAGCTAATAGTTCTTGAGGACAGGAATTTTTCGCACTGGTCGCTCAAATACAACACGCTGGGAACTATAAATAATTTAAGACAGCTACGAATGTGATAGAAGTCGTTTTAATGATCACAAAGGTAGTTTTTATAGGTAAATCTGGTGAATGTAGATGTGGAGTGTAGAATAGAGTGAAGAAGTAAGAGGGTTAGAGAATTGTAGTAAAGGTGAGACGAGAACAAGAGCACAGGGTTTGAGAAATTAAGTATGTAATTTTGCACGTCACACACTTTAAAGGAATGTATTGAAATTGTTTGTGGACGCACTGCTGTTAGGGTGAATACCACTGATATCTAGAATGAGAATTGTAAGTCACACACAACTAAATCTTAAGTTGGTTTGGAGAATGAATGTCATAAGTGAAAGTGAAAAGAGCCTATTTGTGAGGGCTCCAGCAATGAGGAACAATTATTGGAGAAATCAGCGGTAATTGTGTAAGCGAAGGTTGACACATTGGCTCGGACTGTGGGTACTGCCGGACTGTAATTAGTAGAAATTGATGATATAGATGTTATTTTATTGGAATTGGATTTTTTAGAAACAAACATGGTGTTATGTTAGCAAGGCGTATTTATACTGTGTTACAAATTTATAACATTATACATTGGGACCCTTATGCTTTGTATATTATTTAATTAATGAATTACGGTATGACTGGGTACATAAAATTGTTATAGGCAAGGGGTGTTGTTTAGTTTTCCATTTATTGCTAGGTGTCAAATTGTTATGTGATGTGTAAGTTGATTCGGTCTTTGTAGGGTCGATTTTGTCAATTTGGATGTGAATATTCCTTTGGTATGTTTATAATTCCTTTTTTTTAGCCAATATACTAGTTTGTAGGGGTTATTGGGTGGAACTAACTGGCCTTAAAAACAAAAGGTAAAAGGTCTTACAGAAGGGGGGAAAATAGAAAAAATTGGGAAACAATTTGTCATAAATTTGGGGAAAAATAACATGCGTTACACATATACGTCTTTAGCGGATAAATTTGAAAAGCAATTTAAAAGACATGCACCTATTGGAATATGGATCATTAGGGGGAATCAATTGTAGAATAGCTCCCGATCTTGGGGGTGTTCATTCTACGAGACACTTGTTTGCTGGGTTTTTATACATATATAATTATATATAGGAGGGGGCAGATGAAAATGCGTAATTTTCCGTCGCTGTTGAGATGCTGAGTTTATACTTTATATTCTGCAGCTGTTCATTGTTTGAAAAATATTGTCTATATAATTATTGAGTATTTATTGTTAAAAAGATATACCAACATTAAATAAACTTTTTAAAAAAATCAAGTTGAAAAGTGAATGGTCCTTCCATTGACAGCATTTCGAGTGCTGAAGCTAAAGAAGCAACACACGTGTTTGTGGACAGGGAGCGTGTAATTCGTACGAATTCGGTTGATAGAAATAATGTTCTCCTCTTTAGCTCTACTAAAAGAAAACGTCACAGTTGACATGGGAAGCGTGTGTTTGAGGGGAAAGTTAGAGTTGGTGACGCTTAGGTGTGACGGGTCATTAGGTTGCGGGGGTGATCTGCTGGTGGGGACGTGGTGGTGCTGAGGTGTAACTTCTGGTCTGGAAGTGCGGGAGGGTCGCAGGTTTGTGCTGTCGATGGAGTGGGGCTTAAGTGCGAGGTAGATCGGAATGGAATGAACTGGATGTTAGCGTCGTTCGGGCTGACGTGGAAAGCCGTAAGTGGGTGAGTGGTCATACACACTAAAAAATTAAATAATTTTGAGCTTAAGAGTTTGATTAATATTAATTAATATAAAATATATAGTGCAGAGATTAATTGAGTAAAAATAGTATTTAATTGTGATGACCTTGTCACTAAGAGATTAATGTTAGACGATTTGATGTCCAATAAAGACATAAGAGTTGGAATTATATGCTTTTAGTGTAAGAAGTCACGTTTTGAAGATACACACCGGGCCGATCGTTTTTTTATCAAGAGTATTTTGAGGTTTATTTATTCTGATGAGAATTATTTTTGGGATAACTGGAGCGAGTTGTAAGGTGAGGATGAGTGATATTTGAAGTCAGTTCTATAATTTCAAATGAATAAAATAATAGGGAAGGGTTAGATAACTAGGAAGAAGTAAGAAAGGCACGCGGATTAGAAGGCGGTTTGGGTGCAACGGATATTTAGTGTTCATAGTTGAGCGGACGATCGGCTTAGAAAATTGATGGGTTCTTCAAAAGCGAAAGGTCTTTTTGTTGTTTGTGAATTGGTAGAAAATACAAAATGGGCAACAATTAAATAATCATGTTATTTATATCGATTTAATTAATTAATTTTACATTTGAAATTTCAATAATGATTATTGAGTTTAAGCATAAAATCTAGGAAATCAAATACATAATTGAAAGGGTTTTATCTTTTTTATCATTGGATGCTATGGGTCAATCTGTCAGTAAGTTTGTCATAACCTCTTTAATTCATAATTTCTTGTGTTTTAATATCTTATATTTTATTCTTTTTTAAAATATGGACGGTTTTAGTCTTATTTTTGTTAAAAAAAAGAAAAATTACACTCGTTTTGTAAGGTACTGGTAATGATAATCAAGATTAATGTCAGAAGTATGATTCTTATCTCTTCCATTATTGGTTGACTAGTATTTTTTGCACGCGATGCGTGTTTTAAATCCCTTTATCATAAAATCTTATTTAACATGTTCATAGGAACCATAAGATTTTATTACCCTCAATATATGGTTAAATTATCTTATACACTGAATTTAGAATTGTTTAGATCAAAACATACATTATGAGAATGAATCCACTACAATAGGTGGGTACTATTCATTATTTAAGAACATGTGTTAATGAAACATGGCAAGAAATACAATAATAAGAATGCATCATATAACAATCCGTTACACTAAGGGCCCACTGTTACCTTAACTGAACAAAACATGACTGAACTGAACTGATTTTTTGAAATACGGAGATGACTGACTGAACTCTCGAATTATTGCAAACTAACTGCTACTTGCAACTGACTAAAACTAAACTAGACTGAATAAAAGGAAGACTAGTAGTTGTTGATTAAATTCCAAACTTGAACTTGACTGAACTGGATTTTGAACGAACTAACTGAACTGAACTGAAAAACTTGAGAATTAAGTTTAATAACACAGTTCCTAAACAATGAATGTATTAGAAAATTGAATAAGAAGATAAAATAATGACATTATTTTTTCAATGTGGTTACTCAAAAATAGAAAATAATTTAGGTGTCATAAAATTTAATTCAACTTCATCATATCTCATAAGAAATGATGAAAACTAGAGAAAAGATTAATAAACTAAAATATCACCTTCGACCATGTTCTTATTATTAAGAAATTAATTGTAAGAATACATAACAAAGTGATAATCACTAACGACCATAAATAATTTCATAATACAATCTAAAATGTCAATAAAGTGGAAAGGACTATCATATATTGTATTTGATTGTTTACATAGGGTTTACTAGGTAGAGTGGGAGTGAAAAGTGACTACTGTATACTTTAAGTAGAATCTGATCATTTGTTATAATTGTGATAATTTGATTATAAATGTCATAGGTAGATGAGTAATTTAACTTTGAGCTTGTTCAATTTGAATAAATTTAGTTGGATCGCCCATTTAATTTATTGAACAATTTTATTTTAGTTTAAAAACTCTGTCATTAATTCGAAATCAATGTGATTTCAGGAAGTTTTATTTATAATCACAAATTGACACGATTATGATTAATGACCTTAATTATATTCCAGCTAAATAACATTTTATGAATCATGCTTTAAATCGAATATATCGCTTTATATATTTATTCAATAATTAATTGTGTTCAAGACGATTGTTTGTAAAGTTTTCCATTAATATTCCATTTTTGACTTTCTTTTAACCTTTATTTTGACAAAAAACTTATTCCAAAGTTTATGCTTGTTCGTGAATGGTGAACGATAGATGAATTGTGATTGTCCATTGCTGTGTTTTTTTTCCGTTTGAAAATTTGTGTTTGACATTTAAAATCTATAACGAACTATTATGTATTTTCAAGGGGGGGACCATAGTCTTCCCTTTGGCAATATAGAAGATGATATAGACTTATATTTAAAGAATATTACAGAGTATGGATGATCGCTTGACAAGGATAACCGTATCAGATGGTTTCGTGAAGGACGTGAACTTGATTTTAGAGCTCGTGGTGGGTCTATTGTACTTCAAACTTAGTTTTGCAGTTCATGCTTTAATTTCAATCAGCTATGTCATTCAGGTGTGATCAATTAAGTTTTTGCGGTTGCAACTTAATTATTTGTTAACTAATTTGTTATAAATGATAAATAGGTACATGAGGATATATGTAGTAAATTCTTATTGGAGTAGATGATGAATGACTAATAGTTTGTTTTGTGAATAAAACTTCTCGATGTATCTAAGGTAGAGAAGGGGGGGAGAAAGACAGGTGCCTCCGCTCCGCTTAAAAACTGAATTTACCTAGATGATAGATAAAATTAGGTCTTGTCTAAAATCACTCGTACTTAAAATTGATCTTTTATATTTATTTATAATCAATAGCAAACAAAGAGGCTTATATGATATTAATAAATAACTTAATTTGAACAGTTTGACAATATTATCCTTATAAATACGAAAATGAAAAAGTTTAACTTAATATTTAGTGATGGTTAAATTCGGAATAAACAATAACGGTTTATGAATTAACTTGCTTACTTACATTAAACGGTGAATAAATTATGCCCCTGATGACACTTATTCTTAAAAATTTATTGAAAAAATAAGTTGAATTAATGAGCGTAAAAAGTCACCCGAACTACAGTATAATTCCTCATATATGATATTGAGTGTATCTTAGAACCGGTATCGGTTATGTTTAGTGGTAAGTAATTAGGTTGATAAAAACCTCATCGCATATGATTTAATTCTTTCGTCAATAATTAATAAAAGAAAAATACAGTCAAAAAATTTGAATTTATAGTATAACTCCTCTAGTGCATAGAGCTTTATCTTTCTCATTGGTAAATTAGGATGTTCAATATAAATTTTTTAAAATGCATGACAGAGTGACTTATCGCATTCTTCCTCAAAGCATTTCTTAAGGTGACCTGCTATAGTAGTAATAATATAGTCATCAAGGGTGTTGTTGCGCTTCTGAGCGGATCAGACGTTCTCTGCTAGGACGTCCCAGGACTATTGGGGGTCATGCGTGCAGATCTGCTTACTCTCTCAGTCAGATAGGGTTACGCTATGCTAGTAGAGATTGTGGGGCCCACATTGTATCTCGATTCTCCTCCCCCACAACTTGTTGTAGATCACTTGTCCTTGGGGGTGCTTGATAGGCTACACCGACGTTTTGGGTGTTTATATTAATAGATAAAGTAATAGATAAGTAGGATAAGTAATAATAAGAAATATAATAAATAAAATAATACAATACGATAATAATAATAATAATAAATATATAATAATAATAAAATAATAATGGAATAATAATAATAATAATTAATACGTTGATGTTTGTTGCTTGTAAGCTTAACTACGTTTGGGTGTGTAGTATAATTAATAATAGATAAGTAATAAATATAAATGATAAAGTTTATGGACTAAATATCGAATAATTAATATGTATAATAAAATAATATTATTGGTATAATGAGTTAATGATTATAGATTGGTATGAATAGTAAATATTATATCCACTAATGATATTATCAATTAATTTAATCTCGAGTTATCTTCCGAAGATACTTTATTAATAAGTATCTATTCTCGTCATGTCAATAGTATAGTTATTAATTGGTTAATAATATCCAAGTAACAGCTGTCAATGTCCCAAGTTCAGTAATTAGTTCAGCAACGATTTAGTGTGATATTTCAGCTGACTCTAAATGGGATCCCTAAAGGCTTCTTAGGACTTGATTCAGATGAGTCAGAGACCCGATTTGATCTATCATATGTAAATTTCATGTTACATGAAATTGTTTATAGTTCTATCCTTTATGATTTGATGAATAAATATGTGGATGGATTTCTTATCTTAATTTAACTCTGAGTAGTTTGAAGTCATAAGTATGAGTGATGTCTTTCTATTACCATAGAAAACTCGTTGATGAGAAAAAGTTGAACATGGAAATCAAGTAAAACATTATGATTCATGTCTAGGTAATTACATTGAAGTACTATGATCCGTCACTAAAAATACTCACCTTACATGATTGATCTATTCACACCACATAGCTAGTCACTGCGTGTATAATGCGATTTAATCTCTGTTAGTCGTCGTCTGTTCTAGATTAATTTATAGTATATAATCGTCATTTATGTGTATTGGGAAGATGATTTTACATTTTGACTACAAGAAAAGCTTTAAGAGAGGAGTGTGAAAGGGCAGGGATCGAATATAATGCATGTTGTTCTAAAGAGGAACCTTTACAAGTACTGCGATAATTAGTTAGTATCGAGTATGGTGCATGCTAGCACTGTGTGTACTACTTGGTACATAGCTAGATACAAATACAGATCATAACTTATATTGTTCTCTCCATTCTATGAAAAAGTATTGCATATGTATATTCATACTATACATCCATTCTCCGAATGGATTTGATTAGTGCCTTTGTTCCTGTTCATTTTTATTGACATTGTGTTGAAGCTTATACGACCATTTACTTCTCCGTTCTCTCACTGACAACATTGTCATTGGATTATATGTGGAAAAAAGAGCTAAGAAACGATTTATCCGTATGTGATACGTGTAAATTTCTAAAGTGTACATTTATTCATATCATACTTAAATATCTATAGTGAAATAATTTTGCCTAATTGCATTGAAAGTTGAATATGTTGTTCTCGCTGTATTCAGCAATAAACGGAAAGGAATCAACATTGAATGTTCAGGTGAAATTTAGATAAATAGTTATGTATCTCCGTAATCTCTATTATATAGCTCCAAGGGGGACTAATGGTGTCCCCTATGTGAAATGTCTCATATACCTCTTATTAAATTAAATACAATGTTTTAAAAAATTATAATCTATTTTTGTTACTCTTTCAATTGTCAATTTGTCATAATATTTGTGCAAGTGTTAATATGTATTTGTGCATTTGAAATGTCAACTATACTAATTAAAATATTGTAATGCTTTGCTTTTCTATCATAATAAACTTGTAACGATTGCAATGAATCATAAGTTAAGTTACAGCTATAATAAATAAGAATTACATTCGACAATATAAAATGACTGATAGAAAAATTGTACATAGGAAGAAAACTGTAAAACTGATTTCATATTATTAAAGAGTTGATCTACACTAATCATATTATATACATGATACCATATTAGTGGATCAACTTGAAAATTTTAGTGTCGTATGTTGTTCATCATCAATCGTCATCTACTATAGAAGTGTCTGAAAGTATATTTCTAAGCTATATTATTTTGCTCATTTTTATTATTTGTAATGCACAGGTATTTTTAAATCATTTCTTTTAAAGTGTATTTTGCGACATAATTCGTATATGCAAGTAACAATGAATGGAACTAAAAATCAAAGAATTATTAATATATAAAAATTAATAAACTATTCTTCTTGACGCATCGACGCACGCATCGCGTGGCAAAAAAATACTTACAAGTATTATTTAAACACTACTACTTAAATAAATAGAGTTTTAACTCGGTTAAATTATAAAGCTAATAAATATTACATTCAAAATAACCCATAATTATCTTCTACAATATTTAGTGATAAATACTACTATTGTTGAAACACGCACGCGGGCATCTCAGGTACGATGTGCCCTTGTTCAGGCAGTCATGTGTGGCATGTGGTGACGGATGCAGCTTTGAGACCCCAATAACTGAAATAAAATAAGCTTAAAAACTATGACCATTATGAGAAGTGACAGTTTTATATGCATGACTAATGAGGAAGAAAGTCGTCGCTCAAGGGGAATTTAACCCTCTTGTTGTGCTTTACGAAGTGATTGAGGGATATGCCATTTGCCATTTGCCATTTGCCAATTGCAATATTGCATTCATTTATATTCAAGTTAAGAAAGCCGCAATTTTTGCCTTATGGATGTGAACAACTTGAATCCATTCATTTTATTCGTTAATCTAAGTCAAACAATCTCATTGTTAGTTCATTTCCAAATGTGTCCTGCGCCTAGAAGCAAGCATGACCTTATTTTCTATTCATTATTATTATTTATTACCACTTTTGAAATCCTGCCGGATGTATGCATTTGTGATTGTTAAGTTTTAGTACCTTTATCGTCAGTGTTAAGCTCGTTTGAATTTACGGAGGTTTGTTTTTTGGACTAAAATGGATTTGACTGACCTGAAATGAAATGAATATTTTATGAAAGAAGGAAATTAGTTTAGATAATTTGAATTGAATTGAACTCAACTTATGTCCATAGAAGAGTCTAAAGAATTAAACCCGGATAAATTTATCTACTACAATTGAACTTATTTTATTCAAACTATACTTTTTTATTTTTTATCCAGTAAGTAAATGAAGATCAAACCATGTTTACAGTTTGAAGAACGTTAATCACTTATCGGAGTAGTATACAATTACGAATTATAAATATATTATAATAATCAACGTGTTGGGGACATGATGTACACCTCAAAAGCGACGATAAAGTAGTCAGTGTAGTTATGTAATAACAATAGTTAGAAAATTCGAATTGATTTGGTCTGTTTTTTTGTAAAAATGAAATGAACACTTTACAATTTATATTATTTTTTAAATTGAGAGCTAGATCTTATAATGCAATATCTTATTGAATCAATAATAAAGTTGGCCAACCAACCAATAATTTAGGCAATTTGAGGTTAGATAATTGCATCAACAAAAGAATTCAAGTAGAAAAAAGTTTTGTGGTTGGAGTTTAGATGAATCTCTGATAAGATTAGTATCATAGTTTGGAATTTGGTCTCATGAAGTTAGAATTTGCCAACTGTATTGTCGAGATTCTAAATTGTCACAATTTGAATTAGGATTTTTATGTAATGTGATTGAATAACGATAAGGAGAAAGCAGTTTTCGAGTTCTGGTTTTAAGCTTCGTTTTGTCATTCTTTTGCGATTATAAAGTTGTAATTCTCATTTTCCCTTATCGTTGATAAATAACTCACTTGTGACATCGCCCATTGCTCCGTATCATTATACCGTAGGTGGCTAATTGTAATGTAGAAGTAGAGTCTAAGATTTTATTTTAGAAAAAATAAAATAAAGTCAGGTAGACATCATTTAATCAAAATAAAATTGTAATTAATGATAGGCTTTCTAAAAAAACACCCCCATTTATTAAGTAGGTGTGTGGTTTTCGTCAACTGAATTTTGTTGAATTGAACATTATTTACTGTAATCGAGACTTATTTTATCTGAACACTTACAAATTTCTGAATGGATTGAACTTATTTTTACTGAACTGAAATTATTACTCTAAGGATGTGAAGCTTAGTACTGGAACTGACTTGTATTGCTACGGAACTGAACTTGTTTCACTGAAGATTTACTAAATCAGCTGACGAGAACCAAACTAATTTTGAATGGGATGTAGTGCAATTTTTGATGAATTGACGTCACATTTGCTTAGCAATTAGGCCCTGAATTTTTAAAATTTGACCTAAACAAAGTACAAAAAGAATACTCATATCAATCTCAGTGACTTTAACAAAGTGTTTTCTTGCAGAAAAATGATGATGCATGTAATTATATGAGATATGCTCAATGTCTTATTCATATTGCCATTAAAAAGATTTATTTCTTGAAAAAATCTTTATAAATAGAAAAACAGGGCATGAAGATGGTAACATGTTGTTATTATTATACCGACTCTAGTCAGTCTCAATGTCATTTACGTCTCTTCTTTCGTCACACCTGAATTTTATCTAATTTGTTGCATCAATTCATCACAGTATATGATAGTTCACATCATGAGAAAGTGAGATCACAACAGGGGGCTGCCCATTAACAAGCGTCTCGTAATGTATGATGTAACAACACAATGCTAGATTGAAATCGAAAGGAGAATTACATTGTTCGCGGTCAAAAACCGTGTTTGTTACTAAGTTGCTCCAAGACGAGCAGAACACAAAGGAAGGAGAGGGAGTAGGGAGGGTGCTTTTCAAGCACTTACAACAGGATTACCACTACTAAAATGAAATCCTTGCTTCCTTTTTTTCCATGTTTGCCAACTGCATTCACATGGATTCTATGTCCTACCAACTTTTCTCCTATTTTCTGCTAAACACCTCACACTAATATCAATTCTTTAAGCCGCGAATAGGATTAAAAAAAAATAAGAAAAAAAGAAACAGTGTGTCGAGCACGATCAACAAAAGTTCAGGAGATAATTCTAACTTTATATGAGGGATGGAAAAATCGATCTGTTACAGTAATAATAAAGCGAGCTACTTAAATTGCCCATCTCCCGCACTTCAAGCTTATATAATTCTCAAAAAACACTCAAAACTAAATCATGATTGTGAGTTGTGACACCATCACAAAGATTATCGTAACTCCACCATTATACACAGCTCTGAAGCATACTTTAGAAGAATAGTAAACAGAATCACTGGAACCTAAAACTACATACTATGCGTCTCCAAAAACACCTTGTAAATGGCCTGTTTAACAAAACCCTAAAAGTTTCTACGCTCTTCACTGTGTTCGTTTGTCCCATCGCATGCATGAGACAGTTTATTTCTCTACAATACCCTGTACAGAACCAGTTCAGCATTAATAAGCATAATTAACAGAATACTGAGGCATGAATCACATATCCACATAAGTTTTATATTTAAAATGACGGCAATTCAGAAAGATGAATGAATGATTACAGGCAAAAATAAAGAAACCTACCTTAAAGTTTACGATAAATGTATGATAAAGCTTAAGCAGCTGCTGCCATCGGTACTGCTCTGTAACATGCTCGTTTTGCAGCACGAACAATATCTTCAACCTGGTAAATCCAATCAATAGAACAGCAAAAGATGCCCAAAACTCAGATATCATTAACCACATGAGAATACATATATTATAAAGAAAGTAAGAAACAGCTAACAGAAATACCAAATATTTGAATAACAGAAACATATACAAAGTAAAACGAACCTGTGGCAGAGAAATTTTCTCAAGGTTAGGTGCATAAGGCATTGGTACATCAGCCCCAGCAATCCTTTCGATCGGTGCATCAAGATATTCAAAGCTATCCTCAACAACAGATGTACTGTCAAGAATCCAAGAGCGTGTGAGCAGGTGTGGGGCAAATTGAACAACACAAGAAAAGAGAAATGAAACATATCACAMAATTTTTTAAATCAAATATAGCAGGCTAAAAGTTCCCCGGGAAACACACATTACACATTCCTTCGGCTGTCCATGTGAAAAGGTGAAGATTGTTAATTTATAGGATCAAATGCGATGTTTCATAGACAGTTAGACACTTATTATTCTTTCTACTCGTGTTCAGCTTCACTAAGTGCAGAAAWATTCAAACCCAGTGAGACAAGTACTTGATGTGGTGTTCTCCTCTGGTTTCACACGAGGCCTCATGCTTGACGACAGGCAAGTTCCTTGCATCCCAATAGTATGTTCTTAAACCAGGATGTTCTTGTTGATATACAATTCAAGGCAACATATTTACTGCCCACCCATTCAAGTGCGAGAAAAATTTTTGTTTGTAATTTACTGTCCGTTTTAGTAGCCATTAGGATTTGCATCCTACATAGCAAAGTACCATTATCATACCCATTAACATATTAACAAAACATATTCTCCCTCTGATTCAGTTTACTTGCTACATTTGCCTTCTCACATTTGCGAGACAACTTTAAAACGTTTATATCTCGAGATTATTTAAGAAAAAAAATATAAAAACTAGATATTTAAAAGGTGTTCAGTTGGAGACGAATCAACAAGATCCCACATACCTATGTTTTAATTTGAAAATAAAAAACAAGTCAAACTTACAAAGTGAGAATATCAATTTAGCAATGTCGCATCTAAAGTGAATCGGAGAGTATATTTTTCCATGTAAAATTATGAAACAGAAAATGGGGTATCTATTCAAGTTTCTGATGTTTTCTTCTCTCACAAATTATTTGCATACCTACTGGGCAATTATCATTATTATCCTTCTTAGTTTTATCTCTAATTCAATTGGAGAGGGTTAACTAGATTTGCAAACTGCCACCTTTTCATATTGTTGCCTCAGGCTTCAGAACAATTAAGAAACCGAAGAGTAATGTCAAGTCACACTACTTCTCTAGAGAGTATTGTACTTGAAACTATTAAAGGTCTAAATACAACATCACACAAAAATGAAAAGAGTCAGTATTGAGATGGGACAAACACTTCGATTATTAACTATGTATCTACCATTCCTTAGGATTAGGAATGTACTCTAATATTGTTACAAATTTTTCCCAGCAAATGATATACGTAGTTAGATTTGGTTCTAAATGCGGATCAATCTTTTTACAAAAAAACCCAAATGAAACAGATAGTCTACAGGATTAGCGATAATAGCCTCCTACTGAGACACTGAGGCTTGTTTACATTAGCTTATATCAGTTAGTATCAGTCACTGCCAATATCTTATTTCAATATCTCGCAGTCTCTCATTCAGTTCAGATTGCAGTTACAGTTAATGTAAACAGGCCTGATTGCTACAATTTCTGAAACATTGCAAAGGTCACTGTAAAGTTCATCGAGCTTTTCCCATTTTTAGCGTTCGCAAATGGAGCTTCTCTGTTTTTGGTTTTGGTTTTCTGGCAGGCTAAAAACCAAGTATCTTCCTCGTTTTGATATTTAAGATCAATTTCATTCACAAACACTTATTATAAGTTAATTAACATTTAACGACTAAATGAAATTCCTAACTCTCTATCTTGCCCTTACAGCAGGGAGCTTTAATGGTTTATGAACTGCAAGTATGCACCTAAATTTTAAAAATCAAATAAGCCTGAAATTAGAAATTCAATAGGATTGAATGTAACCAATATTTTAAACCAAAATCAAAGATATAAGCAAAGAATCACTCTCCAGTGAAGCATGTCCAGTGCCTTAAAGAGAACCTATTGTTGATCTTTCGTTCTTTTTACTTCGACTACCTTGATTTGCTCAAAAAATCAACGTGTAAATTACTCATATATTTTGTGTCCGACACAACACTTAGAATCTTTGATACATTCTTTTTGAACCAAACTTAACATCTTTCTACAAAATGGTTGAGTGGGATACTTGGACGGCATAGTTGGCCATATCCAATAGATACCTAATCCATGTCTTGTTTGCTACCATCTATTCTATATTTTTACAAACATTGATTGAAGAATATTTTCGTATTATTCTCAATTTTTAAGTTACTTCAATTCTTGCTTTTTTCATATAAAATGAAAAATTAGGATACCAAAAAAAAAAAATCGAAATTCTTTTAACATGGGAAATACGTAATGCAAAGTTTCACTTTGAATCCATGAACTTTCGACACCATGCATGGTTATGGTGAAGTTTCAGAAAACATGAGTTTTTCAGGATGGAAAGAGAAGGAAATTGTGACATTATTTTTTAAAAATATGCCTAAAGGAGCTTCACTACATCTAATTTGAACTAGGTTGCACACATAGTTATGTGGGTGAGACTTCCAACAAGGAGATTCCGCAAACAGAGACCTCCCTTTAAGCTTACCACTTAGTCAAACCTTGTTGTGTGACTTTTATTATTTGGTCATACACGTTCATAGCACATGACCAAATTTTTACTAGTTGCAAAATAAATTGAACTTAAAGTTAATTTCTAAGTCAATCTCAATATTGAGGATACCTGCTATGCACAACTTCAAACAATTTTATCTTTGGACAACAACAAATTACACATATACATCTGCAATATAAAAACTAGTACAAGATAAAACTTCAACATTTTTCATTTTCTGATCTCGAAATGAATTACTTATAGTAACTGATAGCAAAACAAACCCAAATAAGAAGTTAAGAACTCATTTTCATTTAGTAATCTAACTAAAACCATGGTGCAATCATTGACGAAAGACGTTGTACAAAATACTACGAGAGATTTAGGAAGGAAAAAAAAAACAAAGAATTTCATTCTGAAAAATAAATAAATAACTTGCACAAGCACATTCAGATAAATAACATATGGAAAGCAAGCACTTATTGTATACCCACAACCATCGTGAACATAATAAGGGATGGCTCAGGTGCAATCTATTTACTTCCTTCGTTCACTAATTCGTGCCACTTTCCTTATTGGACGTCACTAAATTTGCTCACTTCTACTTTATACTACTTTAGGAAAGTGTTTATAATATTTAACTATATGGGTCCCATTATGTGGAACCCACTTTCTCACTGAGCCCATTTTAATTATTATTTCTCTCTCCAATCAATTTGCTTTTTACCCACTTGCACATTATTATAATACTTTCCATATTTTGGACATGAATAGTGACCGGCAAGTTTTTAGTGGAACGGAGAAGTACATTCAATTCGGTGAATGCATATGGAAAGCAAGCACTTTGTGCCCGCTATCACCAGGAACATAAAAGGATGAACAAGTGCGCAATCTACCCCACATGATTTAAATGAAATCATTGGGTTCGAAGAGGAGATTCCCCAAAACATTCATTTTGAACTTCATGATTTTCATTTTCTTTCAATGTTTCCCCAACAACTTTATGGAGATTGACATGCACTTGATTCATTCCTACTAAGTAAGCTCGATGATAGTGTAAGCACAATAAGTACTTGTTTTCCTTATGCATTCATCGGAATAACAAATCAACTTCAAAGGATAGAATGTTTTCCATCTTAAGTTCTAAGCATTAGTTTTCTCACAAACCTGCCAACATTTAGGCAGATGCAATATAGATATATTATTCCTCTCTTGCAACTGTCATGGAAGTCCCCATGCCACTAATGGGTGAAAGAAAGAAAGCATAGAATCATAGATCATAGCACAAGAAGTTTTTTTATTTTAAAAAAAACGTGATTTTGGCCGTCACTTTGTCATGGTACATAATAGAACGGAAGGTGGACTGTATCACAAAATGCTGCTTAAAATCTGTTAGGAGCAAGGCTTATCATCTAGCATATTGTCGAGTAAGTTAGGGAAGCAGTCAAATCCCAAGGATTTGCATACGCATAAGTCCAGAAGAGGTGAACATTGCCTACATTAAATCTCTTCTTTGGCAACTGTTAAACACAAACACACTCTACTACAACGATTAAGGCATTCAATACGTGTCAATAATATTTGTGAAAGACAATGCTTAATATGACTGCAAAATTTGCAGTTAAAAGGATATCGATTACTTTCCCAAGATAATACATAGATTCTAGGTTCATCCACCAATTTTTACCCTTTTCCTAATTCCGTTACTCTTTCACAATCCCTTAGTAGTCCTTGTTTTCTCTAGAATGTTCTTTTCTCCCCATGAACCTCTATTCGAGTCTTAATTTCAAATCTTTCTCACATATCCATTTCTCTCTAATCTCCTATATTTATTACTATTACCTCACTTGCATCTCATCAAGTTAGTCCTTACACCACTAACTAGGCAATACCATAATACCCCTAAGTTAGTATTATCAAGACTCACCTTGCCAAGCAGGATCCACACTTCGTTGTAGTGGGGTTAAAGGTGGCCAATGGCTCAGGCCTCAACTGGAACCAGCTCAGATTAGCTTGCCGAGCCCTAGACTTGATTAGTGAAGGGCAAGGCACAGCCCATAACTGACCCCAAGCCAGCTTCTAACTGAATTGGTCACAGAATACAATACAAAAGCCAACTTTTAATCTGACTCATAAACGAAATGTAGCTATGAAACCAATGAGCGAGAACTGACTTGCATGGACAGCTTGGTCAGTACTCACTTTCTTATCTATTTTGTTTAATCATTTTGACTGCTGGAAAGAAATGCCCAATTAAAAGATTCCAATGTTCCAAATCCAAACCTCTCCCGCTCTATATCTTATCTTGCACTAATTTCTTATCCTAAACACTTATATAACTATTCATTAAGAGCTACGATGTCAGCAAACATTTTACTAAAACGGATTAATCAATTAGTATATACACAACACCAATGGTCGCTCTTAAAGACAACATCAAGAGAAAAACTGAAATATAATGTTGGATCTTTCCATTGAGAAACAGAGAATACATAGCACTCCATTGTATGAGCCTAAAAACCTAAGCCCAAATTGGCCTTTTGCTTCTCTCTCCTTGAATCAAGGGGGGCAAAATAATCATTCAATCAGCCCATTGAAGTGAAAGAGCACCAGAACACCTGCTAGTGACATATACTTCTTTATAGTCCATTTTTCATAACAACACACTTATTAAGTTAAGTAATTGCCACTTACTAGAACTTGTTTAGAGCTAACTTAGACTAGCTTAGGACAACTTTGAGTTAAGTACCACTAACACTCAAACTCTAATACAGAATTATAATGCCTAACTAAAGACTGCAACTTAACAGACACAAAGCAGCATGTCACAGGCCACAGGGTCAGAACAAAAGAGGTATAAGTAGAAAAGGATTGACACTGAATCCAATGAGTAGCCCAACATGCAATGAACAGAACATACCATATTCAGCTCCAACACTTTGTAGAACTTCTTCAACTGTTACCAATCTATTTGTTTTCTGACAGAATCATTGATGTTTTCTAGTCAAATCAATGATCGTAGATTAATAACCTGTTAATAAAAAAAATTTTGTAATTATTAGCAACGCAATCACAGGGTTCCAATCACACATAAGAGAGACTACTTTAAAAAAATTTCCATACCTCTGCTGATTCTCGCTCCATATCTTCAGCAGCATACAGTAGATAAGAGTAGTCAAAATGTATGCAGATGACTAAAAACAACACCTAAATTAAGCTTGTGCCCAACTGTAAGCTCTCTCACAATATAATTAAACAGCATATCATACACAACGCATCTAAGCAGAGCAACCAGACATAATATCACAAAAAAGGGTATTGAGAAAAAAATCTAACACAAAGCTTTAGAGCGAACCCCACCATCTTGGGAAAATTGACGTGTTGTCTAATCCTTCCTTCCATCCATAATCATATGAGATGACACAAAAATACACTACAAGAGTCCGCACAGTTGTCGTATTCACGCAGCTGAATACGATTCCTTCTAAGTGCTGTTAAATATGATACCTTGGCCTTCCCAAGCCAACAAAAGTTAGCATTAAAGACTTCATCAAACGGGAAACTCTCCATATCTGAAATGCAATCGTTTAGAACTTATACAAAGTAAGGCACCACACTTGAAAAGAATAGTCACAAAACTGGTGAAGATCCATGAAAAAGGGGTAAACCATCTCAAAATAAGTGAGGTATGTGAAAAACTATCATCTTATGTCAACTACAGCAATTCATTCTCCCAGAAAAACAACTGGATCAGGATCCCTAATGGCTGCCTTTAATAGTCCACGAGCATCCTCAGATGAATATGGAGAGAGTACTTTCAATCCAGGACAGGATCCATACCATGGTGCATAACACTGCAAAAATGGAACATCATCAGAAACGACAGACACTATAAGCATTGATGAAAATAAGCAGAGGCAAAAATTCATGCCTAATAACAAAAATGACCATCTACTTCCTGTATTAAATATGACTTCCAACTCATTTAGAGTATAAGGAAAAGGAAGAGGAAAATTGACAAGTCATACCTGAGAATGTTGGGCTCCAACCCCTGCAGCAGCACTATTAGGTCCTCGGAAAACAATGGGAACAGTAATGGTGCCAGCAGACATGTAACAAGTTTTTGCTTTAGAATTTATTATGTGATCAATAGCCTGCCATGAATCAGAAGAAATATTAACCACAACAATAGCTTTTCAAAATCAAACATAAAAATCCCAAAAACAATGAGAATATAATAAAAATGAAATATAAATATGTACAATCAAAATATAATTAACGGCCTCCACATCAATTCTTCCAATTCACAGAAAAAACAAAAATATTGGGCAAGGGAGAAGAATAGAAAGGATTAAGGTTCCACAAAAAGTATCCGGTACTCCAGTGGTACTTAACSCATCAAATCCAATTGCGATATCATCATTATCATCGTTAACATCGGCATTAGACAAATCGAAAATAACAAACCCCAAAAATTTATCATCAAATAATAAAAGCAGTCAAACTTCAAAAAAAATACAAAACCTCAATTAATCAATT